>VFXL01000142.1:0-34307 GCA_009761765.1 Phenacoccus solenopsis | reverse complement strand
AATAAATCCGCAAAAAAAAACTTCTAACAAGCAAAAACGTCAACTTCAAAACATTTCTTAGTTACACCTATTTAAAAAAAAAAAAAAAAAAAAAAAAAATTAAGGTAAAAAATAATATGATACAAGCCCACAGATCAAGTTCCCCTCTTTTCAACTTAGAACTTGACGGTCGTCATTCACTTGGTATTGTTTTTAGTATGATCGCTATAAATTGAAATGTCTCACTAATGATGTGACTGTGCAATTGGGGTGATTTCGTTATGTGAGTTAACATTTTTGTTCATGAAAAGAAAGGATGGAACAATGTTTAATTCATAACAATACAACTGAATAGGCAATGAATTTATGGAATGGAAATGATTTCATGAACAAAAAGTTCCAAATGTGTATGAATAAATTTTTTATAATTATTTTATTTTATTACGTATTTTCATGTGTTGTAATTGTAATTGTGAATTCAAATAGATCTCAATTTCAACGCACATATTTGTAATATGTACAATATATATTACGTAATTTAGTAATTGCTAATTTTAAATATTATCATTTGATTACTTCTATTTACTTTAATTTTAATATTGAATTCAAATATATATCGATTTCAACGCACATATTCGAAAGGTAGGTGCAATATGTGTTATGTAATGTAGTAATTGGTGAGTTTAAACATTATCAAGTGGTACTAAAGAAGTAACAATAACATATCTGCGGTCGTAATACGATCCCCTTACAAGTTAAATTTTAAAGTTTGGTGAAATGAAAATGTAATATTTAGGTACATGATAATCGTTGTGTTTTCGTTAATGACGACCGTCAAGTTCTAAGTTGAAAAGAGGGGAACTTGATCTGTGGGCTTGTATCATATTATTTTTTACCTTAATTTTTTTTTTTTTTTTTTTTTTTTTTAAATAGGTGTAACTAAGAAATGTTTTGAAGTTGACGTTTTTGCTTGTTAGAAGTTTTTTTTGCGGATATCAAAGGTTTTTTTTTGGAATATAATATTTAAAGAAAGTAATGCTACCATCACGTATTTTTTTGAAAAACACGATTCTTATTTTACAATAAACGCCATACGCAGAGGAAATGTTCCTAGAATTCTGCACATCGTGCAGCTATAGAGAGATTTAGGTTCATTCCGGAAAATGTAATGAAAATTAAGAAAAGTCGAAATTATTATATTTACTGTATTCTATTCAACCACTGAATTACCACACCACAAACAGCAATAGGAGTTCCCTATTTAATTTCATCCTTTTTTACCTACTTGAATCAGAGAAGTCCGATCCATTGAAACAACGTCTATGAATTTCCCCTATTTCAATTTCCCCTTTCGTGCCTTATGCTGTTCCCCTATTTCGTTTTCCCCTCTTGTACATATTCTAAAATTTTCCAAACTTTGCTCAAGGATAGGGAATAGTGTAATGAAGCAAATGAACTGAAATTTGGTACACTTATTGAAAACATGCTGTAGAAGTGCCTTTTATAGTTTTCGTTCCATTTTAAAAATTTTTAAGGCCCATTTGAGGGGGAGGAGGAGTAAAAGGGGGCCAATTTGGACGAAAACCTCACACGCACTCATTTACATCATGCAGATGAAGCATACAAAATTTCAAGTTTTCATCTCTATTAGTTGTCGAAAAAATGAGTTTACTTAACTTCAAAAATTTGTCATAATCGCTTACTTCAGATGTTAATAACTCGGCGAGTTTTTATCGTACAGTAATTATCTATGGCTTATTTTGAAGCTCTTGGCGAGATCTTCAAAATAAGCCATAAATATATCCATTACGACCAATAGTTTCGGTAAAAATTGCATAAACGCTATAGAGTAAATTCTGTTCACAGAATATAAGCATAGTCGGCCGTTTGCTCGTACGTACGCGCACTTTCGTTCGTTTCTATGGCAATTTGGTTACGTTTTGAACTTGACTCGCAGAACGACCGTTCTGCTTGATACTATGTATGATTTAAATTTGATAGAAAAGTACCCTATAATCCCTCCTCCTCCCCTGTAACAAAATGCAGGAGGAAGAACTTGGTATGAAGTACATACAATTTTTATCCTCATAAATCATACGCATCCATATATTAATTATCAAGTTGGAGCTATCTGATGCAACTTAAGCCTTCCTCACATTTTGAAAATCCGCCATTTTGAATCTATTTTCCCAAATGAAAAGGCTTTTTTTGGCCTCAAACTATGAATTTGTGCGCCCTTCAGCCCTTTTCAAAATTTGAGTAAACCGCCATTTCGAAGAGAATTGAAAATGAAAAAAAATTATTTTCACGAAAAGCCTCTCACCAAATTTTCAGCAATTTTCATCTTCATCCGCCTGACCCACGCGCAAGACAAAGTATAGGTATGGTTATACTTTATCATAATGTTGAATAATAACTGATGTGTACGTAGAAGTTGAAAAATAAATAAATAAAAAAGTGAATATGATTAAAAAAATTATTTTTATTCAATTAAATTTTTTAATTATAAAAATAAATGGAATAATAATAAAAAATTCTAAATCAAAAATTATGAAAATTATTAAAATAAAAAAAAAATTTATATATATAAGTATGTGTTTATTATTTAAATTATTAAATCCACATTCAATAGAATGAAGAAAATTTATAAAGAAATAAAAATAAAATTCAAATTTCAAAAGCCTAACTTCGTATGAACTTTTATAGAAAATATATGAGAACTGAAGTTGTAGAGAATAAAATTTCCTACACCTTTGTTCCTACACATTTTTTCTTCGCAATCTTTCATTCTCGAGATATTTGTTAAAAACTAAAAAAGCTTCAAAGTTTGAAAGGTCAGCTTTCAGGGAAGACATCGACTCCAAAAGCAATAAGATTATTATACTTCATACTCTTTTTCCATCCCCTAAATTTGGAGTCAATCCATCATGTTTTACTCGAGTTATCGTCGGAGAATAAAAACATCGAACTTTCAGAGAACAAAACATACCAATTATTGAACTCTTCACTTTGAGTTCATTTTTCCGGAAAACTACGAGCTTTCGTGAAAATTTCATAAGAACTAAAGTTGTAGAGCTTAAAATTTTCAGCGAGCTAGAGGCTATTAATTTTTCTCTACGTCACATTGTTCTCAAAATATTTAAAAATAAAAAGAAAAAAGAAAAACGCTTCAAAGTTCAAAAGCTCAACTTTCGACGAACTTTTATGGAAAATAGATAGAAATAAAATTGTAGTAAACAAAATTTCCTACAACTTTGTCCCATACATTTTTTCTTTACGATCCTTTATTCCCGCAATATTTGCAAAAAACTAAAAAAGCTTCAAAATTTAAAAGCTCAATTTTAAGTGGACAAATCAACATCAAAAACAATAAGGCTCTCAAGTTTTACTTCTTCTACCCATCCTCCAAATTTAGAGTCAATCCGTAAATTTTTACTCGATTTATCGTCGAAGAACTAAATTAAACAAAAAATAAAAAATAAACAAAAAAAGCAAACAAAAAACTAAAGCAAACGCATAAATGGATTTTATTTAAGAATCCACTGAAAACATATTATACCAAACAGTTGGACATTTGTCATACGTATAAAATGACCTAAAACGCAAGACAGAATCATTGCAGAGAGTGAAGGGCAAAACTACAAATCAGTCAAGAAATGAAATATTTACAATCAAAAAAAAAAACAAACAAAAAAAACAAAAATGAAAAAGTAAAAAATGTTCAAAAATTTAAAAGTCCAAAAATTAAACACCATCAAAAATGAAAAAAAAAAACTTCAATCATTAAAATATTTGTAAGAAAAAAACTTGCTACAAAAACGAAAATAAAAAATCCTGGAATAAAGAAAAAATATTCAAAAACAAAATATTGTTGATAAAAGAAATTTTTTGAAATTGATTTTAAAAATGAACGCAAAGATTCAAAAATTAAAAAATTACCAATATGAAAAAAGTTTTCAAAAATTTAGGAATGCTAAAATATTTTATTTTGTTCAAAAATTTAAAAAGTCAAAAATTGGAAAATTTTTCACCATCTTAAATTTTCTGAAAGATAGAGATTCAGTCTAAAAATGAAACGCTGTTAAAAAAAAAAAAAAAAAAAAAAAAACGATGAAGAAATATTCAAAAATGAAAAAAATGTGTAAGAATAAGAAATTTTGCAAAAATTAAAAAAATCGAATATAATGATTTGAAATGTCGAAAATGATTCCCAATAAACCAATACTAATTTATATTTTGTCATATTTATAGTTCATTAAAACATTATATTTTCAACATAAAATTTCTTTTAAAGAAATATCAAATATTATCTAAATTTCCTTCCTAAATTAAGCAAGCACTAACAAGTATAATTTTTTAAATATTCTCTAGGAAATCAATAACGAAAAAAAAAATACAATTTTGAAAATATGCAAAGAAGAAACAGCATCTAAGAAGGAAATTAATAGAATTCCATCTTGTTTTTCAACAAAGTTTTCAATTATGGAAATCATTACGTCTTCGTGTACTTCAGGTTTGATTCATTAATTATACTTCTTATACTGCGATATTAGGTGTGAGTTGTCTACTGAGGAATAGCAGATTTGTAAATTCATGATAAATTTCTTTGATTTGCACCAAGAGAACTAACAAAAACAACATTTCAAGCAAAACCAAAAAATCAATCTTGCCATGGACTCAATCATAGTAGTCTAAAACTTGCGTGTATAGACTGGGAAAAAAAGAAACAGCTTATTTCTGTATGATTATTTCCATTGCTCTATATTATGTAATATATCTATTTCTTAAAGAAAGAACCAAATTCACAGTGAACAAAGAGCCTACAAAAGAAATCCGTCATCATAGATTACCGGAGCCGACCACAAAGCTATTTTGGCGCATTCACAAAATCGCCGAAACCGGGGTCGTGACAACAGCCAAAAAAACCCACCTCCCCTAAATCCATAATACATCAAAAATCGACAACCGCATTCGGGCACGATTTCTTAACAAGTTATTCGTTTGGAAATGCGACAAAATACGGCCTCCCGTTTTATACGTGTTCGCCGCAAATATTTGCGATAGGCGAAATTAATGTTTAAACATACCGTGCAAAATTTCGGGCTTTGGTACAGGATACGGATATAATTTCAAAGGTCGAGGTCTCGCAAACGGATGCTGATAATATTTTTTATGCTCGCGTACGAGCGCGCCATTTCACGTGCTCGCAATATAAACCGCAACGGCCGTAAAATCAATACTTGTATATTTTCGCCGCCGGCTTGAAAGCGTACGACGATAATTTAAAGCTTTTTGAACTTCGTACAAATCAAGATCGTACATTCTCCACCATATACAAGCGGCGCTAAAAATAACTCTTTGCTTAATGTTACACCTTCGCCCCTTGCTCGCCAATCGTGATAAAGACGCGGCCTCGATGGTCTTCTGGGGAACACGTACTGTACGCATATACGAGCAAACTTTTCTCGTTTAAACGTGAAAATTTTTACGCCTTTTTTTCGGCGTATACGCGAAATATCGACGATTGGTTAAATGGCGGTTTCGTGAGTTGAGCTAAATTTTCGCAGATTTTAAAATGTTAATCTTTCCAAGAGAGTTACTCTGAGCGAAATAACTGACTGTCTTTTTCCTCGAATTATTTTGCGAATTTGATTTCCAAAAACGAGAGCAATGGGATAATTTTACTGATCTTTCCTGATTTATCATTTTTAGTGGACTGAATGAAAAAGTAAAACACACTTGTGCTTTTCTTACAGTGGTTTGTTCCTTTTTTAGGTTAGCTTCTTTGTTTCGAATTTCTTTCTCTGAGGGTAACTAAGTGAAAGTGAAAAGGGTTCGACTCGAATTTCCGAACTTGGCATATTTTTATCTGGCTTAATTCATGAAATAAAAATGTTTGAAATCACTCCTTCAGCAATTAGGGTAGGCAAACTATAATACACGAATGTAACATGAGTAGCGTTATACTACGTATACAGGAGCAGGAGCTCATATTGAGGTGTAACACACTGTATAACACATGAGGAGTCAAAATTAAAATTTCGATCTCTTACCCTCGCCCGAACGAAGTCAAATTAAAAATTGACTCGAAAATCGAATTTTGTGTAACGGAAAACTTCAACTATCTGGTAAAATTCTTTACTTTCTTTCCGCATTTCTCGAAGGTGTCTCGCAAAACTGAGACTTTGAATCCTCACGAATTTGAAGAAATGGGAAATTCAACAGGAAATGAAAAGTTGGACGAAATTTCTCCTAATATAGGCACAGAAACACTAATCTTGAGGGCAGATTTCCCAAGTTCTACGTTCCAAAAATGAGTCCTTCACGAACGATACAATAAAAAAAGCATACAGGCCATCTGCAATTGTATTAAATTCTATTTTTTTGTGAACCATTCCATATCATGCGAGAATTTTCAAAGCTCAAAGAATTACTTTATAATGAATGATTGAATGAAAAAAGATTTGTAACTATTCAAAGATTTCAGGTCCGTAGCCAGGGGGTTTTGGGGGTCAGAATACCTCATGAGCTCATTTTTTCAAATATTAAAATGCAACTAAATTGTATAATTACAATAACAGTTATGTATATTTATAACGAAATGGATTTCTTGAATAAAAAAAATAGTTTTATTCATTATGGAGTAAGCAGTGGGAAGCGGTCTTGCTTTCCGTGGATATGTAACTTGGTAGCATTTATCTATATTCAACAAGAGATCATTTTCAATGCTCCATCTTACAAGGCTATCAAGATCAGTTTGCAGTTTTCCCCTATCATCTTCAATCTCAACTGGCATAAATATTTTAACATGGTCTGCATACAGTAATATTTTTGCGAACTTTATTTCATACACTATGTCATTGATAAATAAAAGAAATAGGAGAGGACTCAGATTGGAACCCTGTGGAACTCCGGATGTGCAAGTGAAATTATAAGACCTACAATTCCTATATGTAACTGTTTGCTGCCTATTGTCTAGGTATGAGTGAAAAAATGTCAGCAGATTATTGGAAAAACCCCACGCCTCCATTTTTCGTAATAATCTACAATGATTCACTTTATCAAAAGCTTTACTGAAATCTGTGTATACTACATCTAACTGTTCACCATCATCTATACATTCAGTTATGTGATTTAATAAGCTAATAAGATTGGTATGTGCAGAACGACCTTTCATGAACCCAGGGAGCAGAATGCACTCATTAAGATTCGATCATCAGTGTAGTTTTATAAACGATAAAATAATTAATAAAACCTTACTCTTAGCAGGAATTTTTGTAAGGAAATTATTTCGCTGTAGTAATTTAAAATGTCGTCGGCGTCGTCGTAAAATAATTATCTCTGCGGGCAGGTCTGAAGTTTTCTTCCAAGTTTTTAATAACGACAAAAAGAAAAGAGTCTTTTAAATCTTTCTAAATAACTTTTATTGCGAATGAAAATTCAAAACGCCACATTCTGGAACATTTTACGTTTTAATTCCACGCCTAGGGAGACGAGTTCGTTCCTACTTTTGAGTCTAAGAAAGAAACCGCCGTAAATTTTTTCGACCGTAGGATTAGGAACATGTGCGTAAAACATCGACGTGTTTACAGTTCATTTCGTTATCACACTCTGGGGGAATGGTATTTTTTTTTGAGCGTTGCGAGTACGCGAAGGCGGAATTGACATTACGTTCGACAACGCAAAGTGTGTAGAAGTACGTCTGCGTTTCTAGTAATATACGAGATGTTAACGTAGCTTGGTTGTAAGAAACGCCATTTAAATGGGGTGAACAAAAAATGCCAAAACGATGACAACGCGTTTATTCCACATTAAATAAGAACGTCGCATAATACAAACATTCAGTATGTGTTGAAACTTGAAAGATAATGGTCGATGTCTGAACCAGTCTCAGTGAGAAATATGGGTAAAATATGTGAGCATAAGGGTTAATTATTTTATTCCACAGGAAAGTTATAACGAAACAACCACCTAGACACAGGGGTGTCTCATTAATAACTAATCACCAGAAGCGTGAGCAAAATACTCGTCGTCGATCGGTACTACCAATTTGGTGTCCGATGTCGAAAATAAACTCTTTACGACGTTTATAAACCGCAACCCGAGACCGCCTAAACTGTCTTGAATTTCCTTCTCTGCACGATCGACTCTCCATCTCGTATACCTTTGACTTTGCGCTTTCTAATAATAATTTGCCCGGCGGTATGTATTCGGATTAAAGTTTCAGTTTCCTTTGCCTCCTCGTCGCGAGAGTTAATTCTTCGAACGAGCGGTCGTTTAATATTTGTACCATATATATTTGATAACTACTCCTTTATTACGTTACTTCCTATCGTTTCCTTCCGGACGGATTTAAATTAGGAGGTAATTATAACTTTCGTGCAGTTTGTCGGGCTCGGGCGGTGAAAACTTTTGAAGACCTTTTGCAATCCGTTATGTCGCCGACCTTGCAGCCCTTACGAATGGCCTAATTTTACCTACTTTGTTCTTTCGCAAAGCCAACCCCGCTAAAGCATCGCGGCTTTATTAAATGATAAAATTATTACGATAGTAATTAATGTGCGTTTTCCGATCGAATTACTAACCCGGTCGGTTAATATAGAAATATCGTCGCCAACGCGAGTTTTTCGCCCTCCGCTGTACACGAGGCGCACTTCTTGGTAAGTTTCCAGCGTCTTCGACTTAATTTTACGTTCGAAAACTTTTTGTCGGACGGGTAATTTAAAGTGTAAGATTTGTTAGAGTAAGTCACTGTTGGTATAATATTTCAAATGTATTCGCTAATAGCATAGAGGAAATTGAAATTTTTGGAAGCTGCAGGACGAGAAAGCAGTTAGCACAGGAAATATACAGGTAAGAAACAAAATTTCAGGTAGTACAACGTCGGATGGGCCGAATTTCAGTTTGTAATTCAATTTTCAAAATTTACCTTTCCCAAAATGAAATTAATGTTTTAAAAATTTTCAAAAAAAATCATATTACGGTGAATTGAAAATTTTTTACCTCCCAAAGTACATCTTAGTCGAAAGATTTGAAAAGATTTCAAGACAGTTTTTTTTTTTAATTTATGAGGTCTTTTACCATATATTTTTAATTTTTTTTTAAACTATCAATTTGGCTATTTCAAATAATGAACGAAAAAAGGCCAATTTATTCATTCGGGCTTACTCTAGGCTTTTTCATCTTCAAATACTCATTCCACAGGCTTCCTTTAGACTTGGTTTTTTGATGCTAAGATATCTACACGACCTGATTCTAAAGCAAGATTGTGATGGTTTTGGGAGGTTTTGTGAGGTAAAAATCGAACATTTTTTTTCCTTGGGTCCAAAACAGCTTAAATTAAACCCATAATGTGCACGAGACTAATAAATTACCTATCTGTTGTTCATTTTTGAAAACAATCAAAATTGGCGCTTTGTCAAAGGAAATTAAAACCTGTTTGTATCTCCTAAATTAAAAAAAAAAAATGAAATTAACCCACCCTTCTACATATACAGCTAATAACGACTATACTTTTTCAAAATTAAAAAAAAATTTCAATCTTAATTTTCAGTACAATATTGTCAGCGTATAACAATTACATGAACGTTTGAAAAAATTGTAAATTTAGGAAAAATAAGAAATTCATTTTGCAAAATTTCATGTATACATTGCCAGAAAAAATATCCGTAAAAATTCAAAAAAAAAAAAACAATTTAGAAAAAAATATCATATTTCAAAATAATGAATGTTAATTTCACAATAAAGGTGAGTTTTCGATTAAAAAATTTTAAATAAAAAAAAATGCGAATTTCAAAAATTATTAATTTCAAAAAAAATTATTTAAAAGAAAATGTAAATAATTAAGAAATAGTGAAATTTCAAAATGAATTATGAATTTTCAGAAAAATCGGGTGCTTGAAAAAATTATAAGTTTTTGAAAGTATGTGAATTTTTTAAAGTAGTTCTGCATTTAGAAAACATTGTAAATTTTCTACAAAGAAAGTAATGACAATTAGAAAAAAATAATTAACAAATCTTAAATTGAAACTCAACCATAATACCAACCTTCTCTTCATGAGCTTTTAAAAGATGATAAAATCTCTTTTTTCCCCCTCTAGCTCTCTATAAGCATAGCAAAATAAGAAAATGTGAAATTTCAAAAATAAGGAATACAATTATTCAATTGCAAATTCTCAAAAAACTGCAAACTCTTGAAAAATTATATGAAAAAAAAGTTTAATGAATCCTACAAATTTTCAATGGTTGAAAGTTTTTTACAGCATGATAGAAATTTCGAAAAACGAGAGTAAAATTTCAAAATGATTTCTACAATTTTCGAATAAATTCTACAATTTAAAAATAAGTGCACTTACATTGACATATAGGTACAAATTTAATAAAAATTTAATTTAAATAAATGTAAATTTTGAAACATGATGAATTTCATTTTGATATTTTATCATGTTTGAAAATAAAAAAAAATGTTCGAAAATCGTCATTTACATTCTTATAGCTGAAAACTCGGTAAAAAGCTTTGGAGCCGTTTTCTTCGCTCGTGTTATCGTGAGAAATTAACACTGAAAAAAATTGTTATACAAAAAACTACAATTAAAAAAATATTTAAGGTTTCGAATAATGTCTTTTATTTAATCTTTAAATTTCAAAAGAAATTATGAAAAAAGAACAGAAGGTTATTATTTCACAGAAAACTGATTTGTCGTTTTCATTAAAGCTACAATCAAGTTAAAAATGCAATTTGCGCTTAGGAAAATCTTAATATGATGCTGATTAAAAAATAGTATACAAAAAGGATGTAGCAGACTTTCAGTATGAAATAAAAGGATTATAAGGTGAAAATTCTTCAAGATAAAAATTTTTTCAGCTTCGTGAGAAAATTAGGAAAATATTTTTTATTTTTTTGCAGCGCGATAAATAAAAAGATGAGATTACAGATAAAACAAACGGAACGGTGTTAAATATGAAGAACGGCATGCTAAAGTCGTTAAACCGCACAGGCGTCAATGAGTCCGGATGCTTTCCTTAATCTTCGGTTATTAAATTTGATAAGTTTTCTTTCAGCCGAACACGCCAGCGCGTCAATATCTGAAAAACTATTTCGCTGGAAATTCGCGCCAAAATAATTTAATTTAAGATTTATCTCGGTTCGTCAGCAAATTAGCGCTGTAGGTGTGCCGCTTGGCCTCTACAATGACGGGTAAGTTATTCAGAATGCTTTTATATTTTCCATTTTCCTCGCTTCGCCGCGCCCATTCGACGTTCGAATACTTCCTGAAGTATACGCACGAAAATCGGTAATAACGAAGCGCGGCGCGAAGCCGTCGCCGTTATTTTTTATACACGTATTATACGACGGGAAAAATGAATCGAATACAAAAATTGTCCTCTATTCTTATTTAAAAGATTTCGTTATGCGATTATATTCGGATAAAATGTCACGTAATGGCGTTTCTGGTCGAATAATAAGGAGAGCTTTAAACTTGTACGTGCCAATTTCGAAGCGAGCGGCGCGCGTCAGATTGTATCTTTTCATTTTCCAGATCTGCGAGATATATACACAATTTTTCCTTCTTTTCGGCTGCTCCTTCTGTGCGCCCTGTCGCCGCGACCGAAATTCATACATTAACGTTTCGTGTACCCCGCGATGTGAAGTTAATTTTACTCTTTTACCGGCGGTGAAAATTGCAACGCCGACGAACACGCGATACACGTCGATAGACGAGGCTGTCGAGGAAACAGTACAGGTTCGCTGAGCTACGTGTTCATACGCGGCTTTTCTGCCATCCTCGTTGTTATTTTAGCTCGTACACGCGATTATTTTCTTAAATTTCTTTTCGTAACATCTCTAGCTACATTTGTGTATAGTGACGAAGCGTCAACCCCTGTTGAAGCTTTATATCCCTTATATGCTACAACTCGTCAATTGAATTTCATCTCGAAAGTTTATTGCCTTCGAATGTGATTTTTTCGGATCTGGTATTTTTTTTTTTACGCGTCATTAGACTTGAATGAAAGAAAAAAGTTTTTCCAGTCTTTAATGCGAAGGTACTCGGTGACTATTTCGTTGTAGCATGACTGATGTTTTTCGAGCTTTTTGACTTTTTTTTAGACGTGAGTCGACTTTCATGGAGTATCGAATGGGTCTCAAATCAATAACGAGGTTGAAAATCGAGAAGTTTATTTTATGAAAGGGCCTTTTCTATTTTTTTCAATTGACTATTGAATCGAATGTTGAAGAAATACATTCTCTGAAATTATCGATATCGAAAGATTTATATAAAGTGGTTAGTAAACAAAAATTCATTTTTCCAACTACTAGTCCTATCTATTACACTTACATTCCTCTTAAATTGAATATTCTACAGCTAAGAAATAATAAAGACTTGATGAATTCTCGATTAAAAGATCGATTTATATTAACTATATGGGTCAAAATAATCTTTATAAAAAGTAATTCATTAGGTAATCAACAAATTGGTACAGAAAAATTAAACAATTAATGTCACCACATCGAACAATTGACTTTCAGAAACGTGACTATCGATCTTAACAAGTTGAAGAATCCATATTTAAAAAAAAATGAGCAACATATTAAAGAATGATATAATCGATATCGAAAAATTGAAGAATCGAATAATTCATATCGAAGATACAAATAATCAATAAATTAATAAAAAGGAAATGAAAAATCTACATCTCTCCATCTCGAAATAAAAAAATCGATGAATCGAATTTAATAATGTAACAACTGATTTTAATTTGATGGATAAAAAAATTTTTTACTGATGAAATGAATAATCAATTTTGAAAAATCTAATAATAGAATTACAAAGCCTCATAATAAATAAACAGAGAACTTTTTAATCGATACAGAGAAATCATTAATCGACTTCGAAAAATCGAATAACTGATATCAAGAAATCGAATGATCGATATCGAGAAATCGAACAGTCGACATTGAGAATCTCTGACCATTTTTTAGAAATCAAAAAATCAATTTAAAGAAACTGAACAATCGATTTCAAATAATACATTAGCCAATAAAATTATATATCAATACTGAAAAATCGTATATCGTCTAATATAATCAATATCAAAGAATCAAACAATTGATATCGAGAAATCAAATAATCGATATCAAAAATCGAATAATCGATATCAAAAATCGAATAATCGATATCAAAAATCGAATAATCGATATCGAGAAATTGAATAATTGATATCGAGAAGTTGAACAGTCAGTAATAAGATAGATAGCAAATAATACATCAAACTGAATAACCGATATCAAGCAAATGAATAATTAATATCGAGAATCGAATAATCGACTTCAAAGAAATGAATAGTCGATATTTAAGATTTGAATAATCAATAGTTTTATAGGAAACCCCAATAATCAATATCGAGAAATCGAATACCTAATCAATTTTTAACAGTACTAGTACCTCCTCGCCCCTTCGGGGCTCGCAATAAAAATGAAATGAAGAAAAAAAAGTTATTTCACCGGATAAGTACTGCTACATTCCAAACTGCACAACCCAATTTATTCTTATTTGTTACCCCCACCAAGAGTTCTTCCTTTCAGGATGGGCTCACCTCTTTATACCTTTGTATACCTGCCATCTTAAACAATTTTACAACTTTACCCATGTACAAAGCTTTTATTGAAATTTATCACCTTCTTTTCCTTTTTGCATATCTGCTATCCTTTATACTTTTTATCCTTGCTACTCAAAACAATTTTATGACTTACCTTTGCCCATGTACAAGGCTTTTATTAAAATTTACAACCTTATTTTCTTTTATTTACCTTTTATACATGCTATTCAAAACAAGGATGCGCGCGCATCTCAAAACCGATTCTATTTTGATTTTAATATATAGAGAGATTAGAATAATAGATATAATATTCTGTTATCTATATTATTGAAGAATCATAAATACAATCAACGAATCGATATTTAATTATCTAAAAATCGAATAATTTATTATTTACATCGAGAAATCGGCTCAAATAATCGGCATTCAAATATCGAATTGAATAACTGATATGGAGAAATCGAATAATAAACTTTTAAGAATCGAAATAATAATCGGAATCAAGTACTCGAATAATTAACACAGAGAAACTAAATAATCGATACCTTGCCATCGAATAATCACCTTTTGGAATCGATAATCAAATTTTACAAACAATCATCACTGGAAATAAATTTTCAAATAACCAATCTGAAGTTCATTATGTGATCTAAAACCCTTTGTTAAATTCAAAGATAAATATATAAAATTTTCATGAATTTTTAATAAAAAAATTAAGTTGCTCAAAAATGTATTTTTTCGCTTCCTCCAAGCATAAGTAAAAATCTCCATTTACAATCCATAAATTAACGAGTAAAAATTTATAAAATAAAGCAAGAGAAATTGAAGCCATTATTCGGATTAATTATTTCATTTTTCTTCTTTATTTGTACGGTTTTACGTTTATCTTCTTAAGGTTGTATTTCACGTTCAGCTGGCTACCAAAATATTTCACGCACCTGAGCCTTGTTTTCGTTTACGAAAAAGTACACGCGTATAATCGCGCACTAATTCGATATAAATGAAATTCGATTATTCTTTTCGAACGACGTGCCCTTCCAGCTTCTATATTTTGAAATATATTGTCGAAAGTAACGCAATCAGAGCGCGTATTTCGCTGGGTAAAAAATTCGTATCGAGCTCAACTCCGCTACTGGATGATAAATTAGAAAGGAGACCGACTAATCGTCAGCATAACAAGATTGGTAGCCGATTCATCGGGTCGGTATGCCCAACTACCCACATAACGTATTAAGCCGGCTATTTGGGCTTAACCGATGCTAACCACAATGCAGCTCTTCTATTACGAATATTAAGCTCATTATCAACCGAAATCGGATGGCGCCCAAACATCGCCTTTTAAACGTGTACATAGGGTACACGTTGTAGAATGATGCTGCGAGCATTAACCCAGACAACCATTAAATGAAGTACTCGACGGTACGCGATTCCATATCGGAACAACAACACTCTTCGTTTTGGTGAGTAAAAGTACACAGTTTACTTTCATTCTGAACGCGGCGTCGAAATAACCAGGTAAACACGATAACTCGATAACGTCGACATACATTCCGCATTTGTACGACGTATAAAGCTCGTAGAATATGTATTCCAAATAAACCATTCGGAATTGAAAACGCGCTCTGATTATTATATCGCGAATGCTGGCGTGGAAAACGATATGAAGAAACGAAGAAGAAGAAACAATCGCGTTACCTAACACGATAAACTGCGCAAATCTCGTTCCTTATTAAATTTTCCTTCGAATAATACTTTATACCTGTTCGAACTATTTTATTTCCCAAAACTCGACACTCGACGTTTCCCAATCGGGATCGAGGCTCAGCGGTGAAACCGCCAATCTTGTAAAAAAAATTACCACCTCGGAATCTAGGTTAAGGACGTAGGTGAAAATTTATTTCCGCCTGTAAATACCGGTCGTGTTAAAAGTTTCGCGAAACGGACGCAAAAATTCGCCCATAAACGAGAAAACTTTCGGCCATGCAAATGAGAAAAATAGCGCGCGGCCGCTGAACCATCGAGCACTTTGATTAATGTTTTCTATCGGTCCAAAGAGGCCTTTGTTTTCCGCATGACGAGAGGAAACGAATTTTAAGGAAATTTGTCTGAAACTTTTAACCTTTCGCGCCCACGATATTTATTAAAAATGCCCGCCATTCGACTTGGCACCCGCGAATTAAGATAAAGTTGGCAGATTCGTTCGATTAGAAAGTCAACGTTACCTAACGGTATTTCGCACATCGACGATTTCCTCAAATAAATCGACTAGTTATAACGAAACCAAGTTTTCTGATTAAACTTCATAACGAGCAGTACAGCCCTCGATTCGTATTAACTTATCGACGATTGCAAATACTAAGGCAGACTCTAGCGAACGAGTAATTTAGATTCGTCGCTGGATTAACTTCGGCTGGCCGACAAACTTATCTACAATGAGTTGCGTACAATGTTACAAGCGAATGAAACGCGAATGCAATTTCACTGCTGCGATGAAATCCGACAAAGTCCAAGGTTGAAATTTTTGTAGATTTTCGCTCGTGTGGGATATTTGCTGTTCGATGCGAGTCGTAGTAAGTTGATGAAATTTTGTTGCTATGAATATCGGCCGAATGATCGTTGAACGAATACCAAATGTAAAAAGTTCATGGCTCAAGTGGAATATTTGGATGCTAAATATAGTTAGTCATTTCAAATAACATTGCCAGTAGCATTGGAAACCCACTTTTATGAGGAGTAATTCGTCAACAGAGCTAGGTTAAGCTATGTGAAGCCGGAGAATACTGATGGTTTCAAACCTTCACAGTCTTTGTACCATAAACTTCTCACCTCCACCACCACCTCATTTTCTTATCAGTATAATTTCTAATTTCTCATTAAAATTATTCAATTTTTTCCAACATTTTGTAAATAAAAACTCTGCTGCTGTTTTTTAATTTAAAGTTTTCAAATTTATTGCTCGAAGTGTAAAAATTTGTTTTCAAAAAATCATATGAGCCAAACTAGGGAACCATTTGTTTTTTTTTTTTTTTTGCTTAAAAATTCGTTGATTTTTGCCAACCTGCTGAAAATTTTTGATTTTTCAAAATTATGTATTAAAAAAATCTATCAGAAGTTCGAGAATTCTATTTTTTTTTTTTAACAAAATTTATATCTCGTCAAGTTCTTATTCCTTTACAATAAATTTATTATCAGAATGCTAACCAGGATACTCTTTTTTATTATATTTTTCACAATTTTTTTTTATACGTGCCATGTACTACTACTTGGGCCAGAGGCACTCCGAATAATGGCTTCAATTTCTCTTGCTTTATTTTATAAATTTTTACTCGTTAATTTATGGATTGTAAATCGAGATTTTTACTTATGCTTGGAGGAAGCAAAAAAATAAATTTTTGAGCAACTTAATTTTTTATTAAAAATTCATGAAAATTGTATGCAATATTTAGATTTTAGAGAATAGGTCAGTTGTTGTCAGGAAGGACAAGAATGGCGAACCGAGAGCTACTCCTAGCCTCCCTTTTGATTCAAGCCTACTCGTCAGTTATGACTCCCGAACGATTCCAGAAATAGCTCTTGAAAGAGTTTTTTAAGTAGATATTTCAATAATTTTTTAAAGATGTAGTACCTGCACTAGACATTTGAAAGAGATTTGAATGAAAAACGCATTTCAAGTGGGTACTGAATGAAAAACGTTACCAGAATTTTTTCGGAAGAGCCATGTATGAGTCAGAAAAATAGTTATTTTTTTCTCCAGATAAGAAGGGATTATCATTTTCTTTTCTTTTAATCCGCCATTTTGGATCCATTTTGACTCAAATTTAAGAGGTTATATTCTAGTCACAAAGTAATCCAACACACAAAGTTTGACCATTCTAGACCGATTTGGTGATGAGATATGGAAGATTCATGAAATTTCCTGCAGTAATTTCCCCTCCAAAAGCCGTTTTTTGCTCTAACTCCCCTCCAAAATCACTGAGGAAGCTAAAATCAAAATACGTTTGTCACTTGGGCTCATTTTATCATATGACACAGCAATAAAAAATTTTCGACCCCTCCTGTGCCCCCACACTATTTCAGGTTGATAACCCCGCCTTCCCCCTCCAACATCATGTATGGAAGTGAATTCGGGATATAGTATACAACTTATCCCAATAACCATATGAATTCATATTAATTACATTTTTACCAACTTGAGGCTCCTCAAGCTCTACTCAAAATTTTGATAATCGCCATTTTGGATCCATTTTGATCCAAATTCAAGAGGTCATATTGTGGTCACCAACTAACCTCACACACAAAATTTGACTTCTTTAACTTGATTTGGTGGGAGATATGGAAGATTCAAGAAATTTCATGACTCAAAACTTCCTCAAAAAGCCGTTTTTTTTAACTCTCTCAAATGCACTTAGGAAGCTGAAATTTGGATATGTTAGTATCCGTGACTCACTCTTTCATATGAATCAAAAACGAAAATTTGAGCTATTTGCCCCTTCTCCAGCCCCCTCAAAATTTGAGTGATCCGCCATTTTGAAATTTATCGAAAAAACAAAAAAACTATTTTGCGTATTTTTAAGAAGAGTTCCTCACCGAATTTTGAGCGAATTTTATCCACACCCGCCTGCGCAAGGCGAGTGACACAAAAAACGAAATTTCCTCAAAAACAGGTTTTTGCTTTAATTCTCCTTAAAATGCACTTAGGAAGCTGAAATTTAGATATGTTGGTGTCCGTGATCACTCTTTCATATAGATCAAAAACGAAAAATTTGAGCTATTTCCTCTTCTCCAGCCCCCCTCAAAATTTGAGTGATCCGCCATTTTGAAATTTTTCGAAAAAACAAAAAAAGAACTTCTGCGCATTTTCAAGAAGAGTTCCTCACCAAATTTTGAGCGAATTTTATGAATACTCGCCGGCGCTACGCGTGGGGGAAAAAAATATATATATATATACCAAAAAGTTGGACATTTGCCAGATGATTGCGAATGCTCTGAAACGCAAAGATTTGAAGACCCCACCCTCCCCCGACCTTCCCTTCCCAAATCAGGTAGGCTGTAATAGGTATCGTTTTTATTAAAAACTCAGCTAAAAATCAAATTCAACTTGCCCAACTACAAAAACATCCAAGCATACTATATGATTTTTTTGTAGAGAAGATAATCGCTCCGCAATATAAAAATTAAGAGATTTTGTAGTTTTCCTCCCAATGAATAATAACTACTTTTTAGTCTTTGAAAGATTTTTCAAATTTTGTGAGCATTTGAGTAGACCAAAAAAACTGAATGAGGCTTAACCTAAGTAAGAGCACTTTTGATTACGTCCCTGAGTCAAATACTAAATCATTATTTTACATTTTTTCACTCCTGATTTAACTAACCCTCATAATGATTTTAGTCCTTAAAGTTGATGGAAAGACCAAGCAAATGAAGTAAAACTTCAAAAATCCTAAAAAATTTATTTTTACGTATTTGAACGTTTTTTATTTTAAATGTTACATTTTATCATCTGAAGATAAAAAAATCTAGCGATCATTTTTTGCGAAATTTAAATGCTCTAACTTTTTTCAATTTGTTTGAAAACACAACAATTTGTGCGTTTTCAAAAATGCGAACTAAAAGCATAATTTATAGGTGAAGAGTACAATACAGGTTTCATTAAGCTTTTTTGAAATAAGGAGACAAAATATTTTTGATTAGTACCTCATAGGGATTCTCAAAGTATGCATTATTTCGTGCTAAAATATCTTATGATCACATACTTTAATAAATAATTATAAGTAATAAAGGAAACCATTTATACACCAAAAAAAAGGATTTTAAAAAAAAACCAACTAAAATAATTATTTTGATAGTTTAGCATAAAAGCTAGATTTTTCTGCCAGCATACGATTAAATCACCATTTGAAATTTTCTCTCAATAGCGTCTTGTTTTGACGTACAAATGATGCTTTTGTAGAAACAAAAATGAAGTTTGTGTTCATCTGAGTCGACATTTTCGGTGAGTTAGTGATGTAACTTCTCATCGCCGTAACACTCTTGAGCACACATACTTACCTTTTTTCCCATTTGTCACCTTCAAGGTATTAGGTATTGGCTATGAGCATTTACTGATACACTAGTTCACTCACCTGAAAACATACAAAGAAAAAAAAAAATGAAAAGTTATTCGAAATTAAACAAAATATAAAATTTAATATTTAAAAACTGAAAAAGGCTCGAGGTTGTCTACACAACGATATCGCACAAACGGAGACTAAACCGCAAAAAGCCAAAAACTATAATCACACCCACGGGTAAATACAGTTGAAATGAATAACCACTAAAACCCTCTTAAAACTTCAAACTAGTAGAACATTAACCTCGAAAAGAATTACTATCAACGAAATTTTCGAGTCGACGTCATTTCATCGACGCCCCTTCACGGTCCACCAATTCTACCCAAAGGTTCGAAATGTTTACACCTATTTATAGTAACGCTAAAAAAAATCGCCCACAAAGTACATTTAGCGTGATCGTGAACGTAATTTCGCAATACAAAGGCGGCATAAAAATTTAATACGGACGACGAAAAAAACCTGTAGGATTCGTCTATCATGTGATATTTACATTGGCGACTATACGACTGCGAAAGACTTTTAACTAGATTACTTCCGTGCCCCTAAGTATTTTTATCGATTATTATTCCTTTGTAGACCTTTTACATTTCTTTTTTTTTTTTGTTAAGCGCCGCTACCGCTTTTTTAATTACTTTTTCGGCCAAGTTTTCGCGACCAAGGTCGATAAAATCAAAATTTTTCGTTATCATCGAAACGAAGTCTGGCGCTGAAACTATTTTAAATAACAGAAACTTATTTCGCCGAGACTTTTTATTTTTCTTTTGTCTGGTAATCGCGCCTTTTTCCCCATCCTAGATCTTGATGAGAAAGCATTTATAATTGTTTTTTATTTTTTGGAAGATGCTTTTTTTTTCCTTCTGGTTGAGTGAAATTTAGTTAAACGATTTTGAAAGAAAGGAGTGAGTCGACCTTTTTACGCGCAGAGTTTTATTTGGCAGTGATCTTTACGTATTTTCGGGAGTAGACAATATAAATAATGTGTCATCTTGAAATGGAAATTTTTTTTAGAACTACATAAGTCACAAAACATAATACGTATCTAGAAGCTGAAAGATCAAAGTTACATATATCTGCCCCATTGATATGACAAATTTATATATTTTTCCAGAAATTGGATAAAAAAGCCGTGAAATTATTCCAATAGTGTGCTAAAAAAATTTCAGATATTTAGCTCAAAATTCACTATCCTCATAATATAAATAAATGTTGAATTTTTTTAAGTTATAAAAAGTTGAAAAATTCTTGCATCAAGTGGTTATACTTTGTTACAAAAAAAAAAAAATTACTAGTCGATTATTAATTTTTCTGGTTATTAAAAATTTTTTCAAACTAGCTGAAAATTGAAAATAATTCATCTATTAGATAAGTATGTTTAATTTCTGGAAAGAATTTTATATTTTGTAAAAATCAAAAAATTGCGAGATCACTTTATTCTTTCTTCAACCAAGAAAATATGATGCTCAAGCAACAAAACCCGAGGATTTCAAAATTCAACATTTTGGAATTGAAAAAAAAAAAAAAAATTTCACAGATTTTTAAAGCGTAATTTCTTCTCTGCTTATCATCAGTTTTCGGAGGAAGAAGATGGAAATCGATTCATCCAATCACATACTTGTAATAAAAACGCCATAGTTCGCATAATGAGTTACCTAATACCTATCCGAAGACAAAGAAACCACAATCACTTGTTACCCTGTTCATTTTAAGAGGATTTCAAGGTTACGTGAAAAGCTGCCTTCTTCGTGGGCCGAAGTAGCACGAACATCACAAGTGAAACTGCTAAACAAGTACACCCTAGCTCCAAAATTTCAATCCCCATGTTAATACCTTTCGAGCTGGAAACTTTTCAATTTCAACTTATAAGCCGTTATTTCGCCCACAAATTTAATATTTGAGATGAAAAAATTTTTCAAACCTTTGAAAATGGTTTTGGCTTTGAAGCCTGACGGATGTGATGGCCATTAAACATAATATTCCAGCCATTACGGCCGTGATACGACTTAAAAAGAAAATTATTCAAAATGGTCGGATAATTTTTTTTTCGTCTTGAAAATAAAAACCTTGCGCGCGTTAATTCCGCCTTCGTTTCGTGCAGATCTCCGGCGATGGGCGTTGGGATCTTTTCATCGTTTTTCGAGTGTTCGCTAAAACGCTCGTTCGCGGCGAAATTTACAATTGAAAAGACGAAAAGGTTACGCTTTACGTTGTAATTTGCAGAACAACCGCGGTGTACTAGGTTTCAATTAAGAATGGTTTTAATAATACCGACGCCGAAGAATATATCCGTTGCCTAAATGCGAGAAACAATGTGCTTCTTCTTCGACTCTCAAAGTCGATGGCGTCAAAAGCCAGTAAGCTCGCGGGCGAACAAAAATTTACTGAATTCAAAAACACCAAGGTCAAGGTCGAAAGGTAGTAATAATCTATAAGCACTTAATAATTAACATGTTTGACGCGAAACTGCTAACAGCGTTTGCCCATCAATTCATATTATTTCGAAGCATATATCATACTAGTATCAAGCATCACGAAGTTCTATCTATAACCTGCCGCAACGAAATTAGGACTGAAATACGAAAACAAGCTCTTACCACAGCCATTTTTAGCTTAGTGTAGAACGAGCATGATTTCATGAAATTTGTACTCATCGTCAAACAGCTATATTCAACAAAATCAACAACAAAAGTCAACGACGACAACCTGACAATTTAACTAACACATCGAAATAAATGCGACACCTTTCGAAGCGCAAATCAACCAACGAAAAGTTCCGAAAAAAAAACCGCCACCAACAATTCTAAAAGCTCTCGATAACTCCCTCGCAGTATACTTTTGAGAAGCACTTAACAAATTGCACTTGCACACAATTTCGACCTCTATGGCGGCTTTAGCGTGCGAAAGAAACAACGCGCAAACTAAATCATCATTTCTTTTGATGTAATTTCTCTTTGTAAAAGAAACACTACATTTAGGATAAAGTTGTTTTTGGCGCAGTAAAAGCTGAAAAATTTTTACAACAAATAGAAATTTATAGATGAAGTATTACCTATACGCCTTTTGTTTTCAAGTCGCGCGCGAAAATCCTTTACTCTCGTGCTTGCTCCTATAAAAAGCAACATATGATTCGAAATGTTTTCTTCTAGCGAATTCGCTCTAATATTACTATACACATTCGTTTGATGGCATCGTCGCGTTGCTTCTTAACGCCACTACATACTCCAATTGAAGCGTCGAATAGGAAAAGTTACGTATGAAAAAGTTGGCCTAATTTCCTGAATCGTAGACGTTGTCTCGCCCTTACCGTAGATTTACGTATTCGCGATAGTCGAGCTTTGCTAATTTTCGAAAAGCTTTGGGAATTTCTAGGCTATATTTTGTAAATAAATGAATACGCTTTTTTATTTTTTGCCTTGCCATTGTTTTCATACGCTTTGATCTTATAACTGTAAAGCCTCTGAGAATATCAAAAATGGTAATCCTTGGAGTTTATTTTTCAAAACAAAACTGTTCATATGTACGGTAACCTTGTCAAGTTTACTAAAATATGGATTAAGTTGGTATTAATATTGAATTTAAAAAAAAATTGAAAGCAGTTACTTAATCAGTTATTCTTCATTCATGTTCCCCATTATACTGATACAAATTTGAAGAAAAATGCTTGACTGCATTTCTACACTCCCAACATTATCCACAGTTTTTACACTAGGGCACCACAGATACGGTTATGCCGGGCCACGATAACGTTCTGCAGAAAGTCCGTCAACGTGGCTACTTATCGCCATGACTGAGCTGCGCTCTTAATGATGAAATAGCTGTATGAACGGGCTTCTCAAAAAACAATATGGGTGATTACTGTACCCATATCTGTAGTGCCTTAGTTACACTGCATTTCAATTTCATTTTAATCTCAGTTCGTAACGTTGGCAATACTGATCGTTGTCTCGTTTTTTGGTCTTTGTTATTCTATACGCTTTTTGTTAACGTTCCATACATACATGTTTGAGCATTCAATTATTAATATTATATTTCACGATAAAATGCGTTCTTTGTTTTTACGCACACTTTTACATTATGGTGTCTCAGACCGACGTGATTTTCAATAAAAATAGTGCGCTGCAACATTAGAATCTTACAAGGGACCAGTCAGATATGTAAGTTGCTGATCTGCTTGAATGGTTGCCTACATGGAAGTACCTCAGGCACCTACCTACACCACGAATAAATTTCATCTAATACGGGCCTAGATTTTTTGTAGCAGTGTTGCCAATGTGAAAAATTAAGTTATGAAAAAACAAAAAATTGATTTTGAAAAAATTTGCTGAACACTGGATAGAGGTTGATTAAATGAGTAAAAACTGTTATATGCACAAACTGCCTAACTTGAGATTTCAAGGGGCAGTTCTCCAAAAAATCATAAAAATTAGTGTATATTAAAAATTTTTGAAAATAAATGAATTCTTATTTCATTAATTTTACCTTTTTGAATTGTGTATCAATTTCCTAGCATTTTGAATCCGTAATATCTGCTTCAGGGTACCTACCTATCAAAATTATTCACCTCCACATTTTCACATTTTTTATTCTTTTAAAACGTGAAAATGGATAAGGACTGGGAATGAATTTTTTCATTATCCCTCCAAGTTTAATGGTAGATGATGGTATGAGTGCTAGCCGATCCACATAGAAAAATCTAAACATATGTTTTCCAAATTTCGATCAATTTATGATGACATGTGGGAACGAAGTTTTTGAATAAAAATATGTTGTGAGTATTTACTTCAACAATTTTTTTTTTTGTAAGTAGTACTGTAATACTCAAATAAAATAGTAATCCACACAGCGCCTTCCTTTCTCAAGATACATGATTTTTGCAAAGCACAATTTTCGTTCATCACAAAGAGAAAATAAGATTTCTTGAACAAATTTTTTTTAATGAATTTTTGGATAACTGCCCCTTCAAATCTCAAGTTAGGCAATTTGTGCAAATACAGTTTTTACTTATTTAATCAACCTATATCCGATGCCTACCTTTTTTTTTCAAAGTCTTATTATTTTTGTTTTTTTAACTATTAATTTTTCACATTGGAACATTGCTACGAAAAAACTAAGCTCGTATCAGATGAAATTTATACAGCGTGTGGGTAGGTGCCTGAGGTACTTCAATATAGGCAACCATTCAAGCACATCGCCGACTTACATATCTGACTGGTCCCTCGTTAGAATCGTCATCTCTTATAATTATGCCACAAGATTCAGTCATACTGCAAAAGCTTTGTGGAACCATCAAAACAAGCTTTACAGCAACAAAGAATTGGTTACTCAATGAAACTATCTTGAAATTTTAAACAAGTTGAAGCGGTGAAAAACTCACATTACTAGTAACTAAGAATATTTTGTATATGTACACAATAAAATCTGCATGCTAAATTAGAGTGAATCGCATGAATATATTCCGACATCGAATACTTGCACTTTGCAAGCACTACCAAAATCTACGAATTACTTGAAGCTGTAGTAATCGAAGTCAGATCTAGCGTTGGAAGTGCTAAAAACGATTATTGTAGGGAAGCCCACAGTCAAGCTGTTCGGAAAAGTGAGGGAAGCATTAAACTCTATCCTTTCCAGTTGATACTTTTTAAACCATACTTCGAGGCATATGGCCACGAATACATGTAGCATCTCATCAAAGTGATTAACAAAATGTAAGCAAATAATTTGCCGAACAAATTCTAGAACCAACTCTGTTTAACATAGTGCCTGATGTTCAAACCATACGAGTACATCTCATGTGATTCCATTTTGTATTGGTGTCAAAGCACACTCTGATTCTTACTCCCTAGTCACTTGTCTTCCCCAATGGATACTTTTTCAACATTCGAAACGGCTCTGATCAACTGAACAAACATGTCCATCTATTGGATATAGGTAATAACAGATCCTAATTATAGGTGGTGTGAGAGAGAAGTAGAAACGGATCATCAAGTAATGTGATGTTATCACTGCTCAGTGGAAAGAAGAAGCAAGCATTCGGCTAGGACTACATGAAAATGAAAAACCTCAATATGAATACTTGAGCGAACCCAACAGCAAAACACTCAACTCATACATGAACTCCATCTAATATGAGATTCAGCTGCTCAGGTATTCGCATCTAAAGATAGGTGTCTGGCAAAAGTGAATTTCCTCACATAGCTTCTGTGCCTTTTCTAGAGTTCTCCATGTGGCAGCTATATTTCTTCCAAAACATTTCCAGAGACTACGGATTGCAAGCTGTGTCGCAGTAACTACAATTACAAAGAACCCAAAGAACCTGGAATCTTCAGCTTAAGCAACAGTTTCATACATATGTATTCTATTGGTGCTGAGGCATACTCTGATTCCAGGTTATTTATTCTTTTCAATTTCTACTTCAATTAGTTTTTATGAGCGGTTGTAATATGAATAACTGATTTTAATGCGGAAGATCTTAGATTATAGTGTTATCACTCTTTGGTATAGCAGCAAGGATTTGTGTAGAATTAAAGATAAGGAATTGTAATGACCATTCTCCTATTTTGTACGCTCGGGCTTTCTAAGGAACATCATGGTAGCCTAGCATACTCAGATCTATACTCTCTTTTTTTAGGTATTCGCATCCAACAAATACAAGCCTAGCAAACGTAAAGTATTTTAAGTAGTTTTTGCTCCTTTTTGGCAGTTTTTTATGCTGCATCTATATGTTTCTTACAAAAACTTTCTCTGGACTCCAGATTGCAAGCTGTGTCGCAGTGACTACAGTTGCAAAGACCCCAAGAATCTGGAATCTTCAGCTCAAGCACCAATTTCAAATTCTATTGGTGCTAAAGCACACTTTGATTCAAAACTATCTATTTTTCTCAATTAATTGTTCTTCAGGCAGTTCTTATAGACGACTGTAATCTGAATAAGCACCTATATCTATTGCGAGTAATACCAAATCCTAATTGTATAGATGTTGCGAGATATAAGAAGAAGTGCGAGACCATCGACTTTGGTACTATCACTCGTTGATAGAAGAAACAATAGTATTTGTCTGGAGCTAGACAGAAGGAATCGTAATACTGACTCTTTTCCCTTTTATATGGTCAAATTGGTTTCTCGAAAGCATAGAATACAACCATGATAACATAGCTGAGATGATGTCGCATCAATGAGGCTTAAAAAAAAAAGCTTCTAACAGACATCATTCAAATTTCAAAATAGCATAGTAGTTACTGGTATTATATCAACTTGTGCTGTAATAGGGCTTCTAATTTAAGGTAACGATGAGTTTGAAGGCATTTCAGGCTACCAACAGTCAACCCTTGAACTTTGAAGCTTCAATAAAATTGATATCATTATCTTTTTCAAATGTTAATTTTTCTTAAGCAATGCGAACATGATCATCTACTTCGAATTTTAGTATTTTTGATGAAGTACTCATGAAATTTTCATCAAATATAATTTGATAAACTTGTTAAATATTATTTTCATTATCATCATTCAGCTTCATACGAATTTTACAGTGATAAGAATTATTGAAGACCTCAACTGCACGTGACGTATTTCATTACATCTTATGAAAGGTAGAGCGCTATAGACAGAGGTATATTAGGCCATTATACTGCTCTTTAAGGAGCCTGTTCATACATCTATTTCACCGTTGAGAGCACAACTTGGCTACGGAGATAAAGTAGCCCAATTGATGGACTTTCTAAGGAACACTGAGGCCGTCCACAGCATACCCAGATCTATAGTGCCTTAATAAAAGATACATATGTAATGTAGAATTAGGAAAATTGACAAGTTCTCTTCGTTAGACTTTTCAACGCAAAATTCGTTGAAGTTGAATAGATTTCTTCAAAAAGTGGTCGCAATTCAAGTCTCTTCAATCATTCGAAAAATCAATCTGAAGTGTAACTGGGTATTGATTACTTAACAACTTCGGAAACCCTGAAATTTTTAATTCGTATCAAGCACACCCACACCACGGCATATAGGCACTAGGCAGCTCATCGTTATTAATTTTTTATCACCAAGGTTCTTCATTAACTCTTTTTTCACCCGCTCATACATGAACGGTGGCATGAACGAGAATCGATAATTAATGACTCCGAATTACGACGCCTTTTTCATTACCTTAGCGCACACCTATAAATAACCTCATTTCGCATACGCGCCGGTAGCTTCATATTGACAAGTTCGAAGATAATAGACGGCTTTTCTAATCCTGGTAATTCGAATACCATAATCGTAAAATTAATTCCATTATTGAGATCGACGTAATCGGGGAGGCATTAATTCGTTAATTTACTACCGTGCCCAGATCGTTTAAGCTATTGTCCCGAAGTATCATAAAAAACGTATTATAATTTTCAACGACGCAGCGTGGCGAAAATTTTACAACACCGTGAAAACAGTCTACGCGCGCGTCTTCGAAATAACGCTAATAATTAACTTTATCTTAGCGCGCCGGTTTTATCCCTCGCGGGAATACCTCGGTAAGGAATACAATACATAAAATAGACTCGTTATTGCGATTTTACCTAGCGCGTTCGCAGCGTGCAAATTCTAATTTACAGTACATGTGCGCCGCATACTATTACCGACGGTCGCGATGAATTATTAACTAGATTACATAACGCGACGCAGCGCCGTCAGCGACGACGCCGCCAATTTCGACCAGGCGGATGCCGAATGACCTCTTAATTGTCGGTCCAGTTCGAGCGTCGCGTTGAATTTTTCATAGCATGCGGGGGTTGCGCATTTGTCGCGCGAATGCCACCGAACACTCGGTCAGATTGTATCGCGATTTGAGGATAAATTTTAATTAAAATTCTAACAAGTTCGTCCCGGCTTTCGTACATCTTGGCGGAGGTTTTCTTTTTCGAGTTGCGGAAAATTTTATTACCCCGGAGCTAACTGTGTTTTATTCGCCGGAATTGTTATCATTAAGAGTTAAGACAGATTAACTGACAGCGTAGCGTTTTTAAAGCATTCGTTGTTAAATTAGAAAAGAACAGACTGGCTCGTAAAAATTTCGCTAATTTAGAAAAGCTGCTTGCCTTTTGCCACACAGTACGAATTTCCAACGCCAAGACCCCGACCAACGTTTATATCGCCGGAATGACCGAAAGCTCTCGCTACACACTTAGGAACAGCCGGAAGAGAGCAGGGTGAAAAGAGTAACCTAATCCCTACATAGAAACGCTCTATCGTCAGCCATCTACTGCGGCAAAATGTCGTTACAAACGAGTCAATTGGGATGCTAAGCGCGCCGCCAGCGGCAAAAATACCGACGCTGAGAGGTGTATGGGAGGGAAACAAGCGATGGAGAAAAAAAGCGCACGAAAACTTCACACTTGATAAATTTATCGATTTCGCCGACAATTTACGCCAAACAAGCGTGAAAAATTAGGACAAAAATTTCTTTTAATTTTTCGCCATTTTAACATTAATTGACTCTATCGAGGTCGCACGTCGTTACCTTTTCGTAAAATGTAGTCATCTTTCCGCCAACCTTCGTTAATTTAGGACTTCGCTTCATCCTAATACGAGTTTAGCATTCTGTTTGTCTCTTCAACGTGCGTTCATGTATGAGAGCAATGTAGGGTGGCGAAGCAGAGTTAGGACTTTAGAAATCTTCGCATAAGGCGGTCGAAAGAAATAACGTTACCGAGGTACGATCACGTACGCCGGGCGTTTGTTCGAAGCGGGCTTCATAATCCGTAAAATTCAGCCGCCGGCTATCACGATTTTAACGAAGATAAACTTTCTCGATGGTTTTCATCGGGAAAATTTACTTTATGTAAGGGAAGTTTTGGAAATCGTACGTCGTTTTCTATACGAAGAAGGACTATTTTCGTTTATTAAGTACACCCTATCGGCGTAATTTTCTTTCCAGCCAATTCGCACCGAACGATTTGGCATTATTAAATCGGAATTTCGCCGGTTCGATGGTGAAATATTCGGCTCGAATTCGACAATCGATACTTTGGAAACATTGGCCATACAAAATGATTCCATAGAAGAGGTGCGTTCGATAAACGAAGAAATGGATTTTTCAACCCGATTAAATTGCTACGTTAATCAAATGCAGCATGGATAACTGTGACTCATACTTTCACACCGTTTACCCAGCTTTCTACCAAACTTGCAACGTGAACAGACCTACTACTCGAGTGCTAGACGAAGTGAATATATTTACTGAGCCAGGTTACACCACTTCGCGTTGGCACAAAAATTTTGAATAATTTTTATAGCTCATATTGATGTCATTCGAATGCACGGAGAGATGTCAATACGAGCAACATAAATTTTCAAAAGTTTCGGTAGCCAGCGCGAAGTAGACACATCTGCCTCAGTAAGTCCATCTACTTTGCAGGACTACACCCCAAGTCGCAAATTTTGAAATCGTCACCACTTCCTTTTCCCTGTTCACCAACATCATCAACCCGTGTAAAGATAACAAATATTTTCAAAGCTGTATATTAGGTGGTTGTTAGCGGTACGAAGGTTAACTAATATCTGGATATATGGCTGCAATGTTAAATACCTATTCTTTGCGTTCGCCGCTGGGCTTTAGCCACACCTACCGCAGCGATATACTCATAATAGAGAAGAAAAGTCCTTACGTCAGAGATCACTTGACTTCATCAACACAATCATCATCATATGATTATAGACTGATGATAACGAAAGAAAGACAAAATGATTCGTTGCGGTGGGAGTGACATGTATTCATATTCCAGCACCGTTTCATTTGCACGCAGCCAAATATCCAGATATTACAGTTAACGTCTGTGGTTAGCAGCGCGGAAAAATGAGAATTTTTTTTTCTCTCTCAGATTATACACTTTATTTAGCAATTTTTTTTATATTAAAGGGTTGTTTTGTCACTCATTATGATTCTTATTAGGGTTAAACTCCTCTTTCGTGTATAGGTTCGTTTAATTTTCATTCAGTTGAAATGGTTTTCGATGTAGCGGAATAATAAAATTGATTCGATGTCGAACATCTTATTATTTTTTAACTTTAATAAAATATCAAACGACATTTAGTCTTCAAAAATATGACGGAGAAAAAAAATGGAGTGGAAATTTTCGAATTATAATACTCTAATAAGATGAAGTCATCAAAGTGAAAATAATTTCTTGAATACTGATGTTATAACATTTTTTAAATTTAAATTAGGTTCAAAAAATCTAATCAAAATTTCATTTCAAAATAGAGGTTAGAACAGAATATACATAATTATAGAAACTGAAATTGGAAGCTTTCATTTTACAGCCTTTCATGTCATATCCCTATTAAGGGCGCGACAAAAATGAACATTTTGCAGCACAAAGAGAACAAACGACGTATATTTCAGCTCCCGATTTTTTATTTAGGTTTGCGTAGTCCATCGGGTATGATGAGTCACATAAGCTACACTACCCGAACCAAGAACTGTGTTGACATTATTACTAGAGTAGGTAGAGTTGTACTTTGTGACCACTCTACCTCTCCACCAGGAGTTTCTCTGTAACATGCAGGCAACTCACCGACTCTCCTCATTAGAAGTGGCTGTCACTTTCTACTTCTGGTCAACATAGTCTCCATTAGTGGGTTTCAGTGCTTACTGCCATTTTTGGCCATTGTCTGCACTGTGCGTCCATCTTCTCTGATGGACGGTGGTCTTCAACTCGCATGTTGCATCCAACACCACAAGCCTTCTCCTTTCAGAGGTTCTCAGTCAGAAGGCATTTTCAGTCTTTGATACCAATTGAAATCCGCAAGCGAACTTAAAGTCTCAATGTTATGCCTTCCTACTCCTAGCCATTAAACTAGATAGAAGTAGTCAACTATTGGTTCAGTATCCCGCCGTAGCATTCAGTCTACAAGACCCTTGACCGCGCAGCTACTCGATCTATCACACAGACATTGAAGGTCATGACATGAAGCAAGCCTATCCAATAGATTCGTTCGCAGTTTAGCCCACTGTACGTTACCACCGCACCAACAGAAACCTGCCAGGTCTAATCGAATAATGCATTCTAGGGTACCACGATTTCTGCTTCTCGACTCCTTTGAATCCTCATTAGTACCCAGCACCGATTACCGACGTTCGGATACTTGGACCTATGACACCACTAACGTGACTGACTTCTTCTGTTGCGATGCCCTGGAGCAGGCCTGCCTCCTTCGCTTAATATTCTCTTTCTTCAGCATCACAACATTGACGAACTCTTGCACAGCTATTTACACACTGAAATGAGGGATGAGGGAGTTGGCTTAAAGTTTCTAGAGTTCCCTATGCTACGAGGGCTGTCCAGAAAGTAGTGAGACTGTCACGCGTGAGGAAATTAAAAAGGGGAAAGTGATAACCATGCATATGCACGTGTAGCCTGATGTCTTGTCCACCTCCAGTAAAAATTTCACCTCGATCGGAGTTAATAGCGAGCGTCTGTGTTCATAAATGTAAAGGGTGTTTAGTAACCGCCTCACAATGGAGAAAAACATTGACCAACGTTACACGATTCATTTTTCGTTCGCCTAAAAAAAACGCCTACGGAAACGCTGACAATGCTTCGAGAGGCTTTGAAAGACAACTGCGTATCTTATGCTACGTGTTTTCGGAGGCATTCGGAACTTTCAGAGGGTGTGGAGAGCGTAGACAATGATCCAGGAGAAGAGTGACCGAGAATAATGATCTCTGAGGCAATAATGAACATGGCGAGCGTTATTCTTCAGGAAGACCAGCGACTGACTCTTAGGACAATTATGAGAGATGCTTGGAATAAGTAAATCAAGCGCACAAATGATTCTGAGCGAACAAGTACAAATAAAATGAGTAGCGTATCCATGGGTCCGGCAGCCTCTCACTCTATTACAAATGAGGAGCGATTTTCCAAACTGTGCTAAGACTGAAAACGCGATTGTTGGGAAAACAGAAAAAATTATTTTGTGCAAAAACTACTGGCAACACTGCGTTGTGCTTGGGGTATGTAAAGTCACAGAAGGTGAAAAATAAGAAAGTTAGCGGAGTGCCGCAAACTGTATCTTGTAGCGGCAAGTCTCAAGGTATAATAATCCGTCGAAAAGTCAAAATGTCAAAAAAACATCTTAGTACAGTTTGGAAAATCGCTCCTCATTGGAATACCACGTAACCCTCTATGAAAAATTATTGGAGCGGTTTAACGCCACAGAAACGGTTTTTTTGCGCAAATTATGACTGACGAATCCTGGATGTTTCATCACGACCTGGAAATGAAATTGCTCACCAGTGCTCGGTGGTTTTCTCCATTGGGAGGCAGTTAATGAACGCCCTTTACGTTTATGAACACAGACACTCACTACTAACTCCGATCGAGGTGAAATTTTTACTGTGGGTGCATAAGACATCAGGCTAAATGTGCATATGCATTGTTACAACTTTCCTCTTTTTTAATTTCTCTACGCGCGACAGTCTCATTACTTTCTGAACAACCCTCGTATATCTTTGTTGAAAAACAGCAAAAATAAGGCAGAAAAGACTCATTTGATTTCAATCCTAACCTTGGTATGGAAAAACGAGAGGTAGGAAAATGGAGCTAATGGAAATAATTATTAAAAAATGTACGCAGCCATAACGTTATACTAAAATTGTGTTTTGAACTTCTGCACAACCATTCATATTCGTCGATAAGTTGTTAAATGCTTTACTCTGCCCGAGTCGCATATTTGGATTCCATACAAGTCACACTTGAAGGAAAACTAAAGTGTAATAATGACTAAGAAGTAAAAAAAAAAATTGTTTTTAAAGTAACAAAGTAAGCCCAATAAATATAATTTCACTGGGAAAGTCGAACATACGTGTTCTTTTTGTTTTGTAATTCTCTTCATTTTCTTTAGCACTCTCCTAAAACCACCAACTACGTCTGACTTGCGACGTGATGGAGATTTGAAAAGATTTTGTCACATCCAATTCTTCCTTCAAATTCATCATAACTAGTTGAATCTTCACTAACATGAAACAAAATGCTTCTCATTTTTTTTTTCATCATAACCCTCTCTTGGTAACCTTTGCTGAATCTTTCCCGAAAAAATTTTTATAATATAATTTTACGACAACCCTCTGTTTCACTTCTTTTCTTCGTGCATCGAAACGAGCGAGAATATTTTACGATTCCGACAACTCGTAAAATTGGCAAAAGATTTAAATTTTATGAAACTCAATTTCACCATCAGCGCTTCGTTGTTTACGCGATTGCACATTTTCTAATTTCTTTTCGTTCGATCAATCACGCGCCATATAAAAAGCTATACAAAACGATACAGGCGTGGCGTTTTATCGCTTCATCGTAACGTTTTGCTAAGTCTAATGCGAAATACGGCCCAAGAAAATAAAGTTGACAAATATCCCTTCGAAACACGAACCAGGCATACGTATTACCTTACGCGACATGTAAGTTGCCTAGTTATTGGTAAGAAGGATTGAGACGGATTTAAAAGCACTTCGTATGCATACTTTGGGCTTTTTGAAAATGCGCTGAAGTTTTTACACGGGTTTTCAAAAATGATGACATGAACGTGGTTTTCATATCGTTTCTTTTACCTAGCTGAAGCTCGAAAAGTATTTTTCGTTTTTGTATTAATTTTTTT
>VFXL01000141.1:0-40001 GCA_009761765.1 Phenacoccus solenopsis | reverse complement strand
CTATCAATAAGGTCAATAACATATTGGAGTTATCGATAGTTTTCGATATTTCACCAACTCTACCTCCTACACAGCTACCTATTTTCTTATTCTGTGCTCGTTGAGTTCATACCATGCTATTTTCTAATTTTATGCTCTTTAGAGGGGTTGTAGTGAAAGTGAAAAACGATAAATTTTCATTGTTGTTTTGTAAGAGTACCTAGAATGCAAGTAATCAGTTGTGATTGGTTGCTTTCTCAACACATCCTTTTCAGTTTCAATGCCTCTACCAAACATTTTGTAACCACTAATGCTCTTACATATACATTGTCTTCGTTGCTGCAGATGCAACGAATAGATGCTTACTTGAATAGCACGAAAAAAATTACAATAATGTGGCTATTTTAGGAAACCAAAAATCTTTTGGAGATATTTTCGTTAAATTTTGTATTCTGACATCTTCATTTAATTGCATTTGGCATTTATCCTTATTCTTTTGAAAGACTTTTTCACAAGTACGCCTATATACCAATACGGAAAGTATTAACTTGATGTTTAATGTTCACATAAATTCTGCGTCGCGTAAACATCATTCCAGTTTGAAATACTTTTTATTTTTATCTACGCATAAAATCCTATTTAAAGCAGCTCTACATTGGATCCAGCGAGCGTGTAATAACATCCTACACCGCCGAATGTTTTCCAGACATCATAAGTGAAAAAAAAAATATACGAGAACATACACGTGCCCTATCTGAAAAGATTTTTTTTAACTGTATATTCGGTTAAATGCTATTTTTCGCTTCATTACAAACTAATTATAAATTTATTTGATATTTCGATGACCATATGTTCGTCGAATCGCCGACGATGGCGATAAGTTTAACATTGTCTCAGCGTTGGATACGCGCGCTTATGCTCTAGTAATTTATGCTCGTCACATAACACCGCAGCCAGACTACCGGTATCGTTCCTTATATGGAAAGAACCTGTAACCAAAGTCCATGCCATGAGAAATGGAATGATCGCGTGTGCGGTTTATTTTGACGATTTTCGCTCGCAATCGTCCTTATAAGGATGTCAGTCGACAGATCGTTCATCAGAAGGGAATGCTGGCAGGATAAATTTGCTGATAATTAATCGCGGTTATTTTTCATCCTTTAGTATCACGAGAGGAAATACGAAACTGACGTGGATTCCAATTTAAGCATCGATGATGCATTGCTGCAAAATAGTTGCCCGACTGAAATTCAAGCTGCTCAGCCTCCTCCACCGCCTATGAACTTGCATGAAATTGGTAGAGGTATGAAGGGTATAATAAAGTTGTAAAATTGAGATGAAGTTTTTATAATCGCACTTTGTTTTTTTTTTTTTCACAGGCGATATACCCATGATTAATGACTGCAGTGGTAGGTATTTTTAATATACTGTATTTGAGCTTTCTACGGAGTGTTCCATTTCGATGTAGCATCCTCCATACTACGTGTGGGTTTATTCTTGTAGCACTCATGCATGAAGGTTTGCCTGTCTAATTTGCGGAAGGGGCAAAGATAACAAAAGTTGGAAAATTTTATTTTTTCATAATTTGATCTTATTATCAGTAATATGGATACCCACAGTCACATCCAATACTCGACTTATATTCCTTGAACGAAGAAACGCATATTAAATTTTTTCATGTTACTCACCATCTCCTTCAGCAAATAAAGTAGGCAAATCTTCATACACATTACCACACCTACACGTAGTTTTAATGTGGATTACATGGAGATGAAACACGCTATAAATTGTTTAACAAGAGATACCAATTAAGTGATTGCTATGTCACAGATAATTACCTGATAAAAACCGTCAACGACTTATTGACTCTAATCAAAGAACTGAGAGTAGAATTGGATAATCAGGTAACGCATGTCCAGCTGAAACGATACGCTTACGAGTATTTTCCTCGAAGAAAGACAACGCTAAAAAGTTATCTAATTTTTACAGAGACGTGAAACTCAAAGATTGCGCCAGATTTTAGAACAATGTAACTTCTGCACAGGTGAGCGTCCTCCTGGTCGTTCGGGTTAACCAAGGCTGGGTTTCTAGGGTGTCTACTGCAGTGTATAAAGATTATCCTGCACAACGCACCGAACAATATTTTAGCGACACTGGTACAAATTATTTTAATGTGCGCAATATGGGATCTTGGTTTTTCATTTATTTTTTGAATACTCTCGTATGGAATTTCACAGTGATTTTGGCTTCTAAAATTTTCATAATTTTTTAACGAATCAAAATCTCATATTTGCAATATTATTATGTTAGATTTTTGTGAAAATTATTATTAATTATAACGAATCACGTCTCATTAGCACATTATTGTACTTTTATATGAATAAAGTTTCAAATACAATTTTCTTTTTATTTCTTTTGCATTTTTTTCGAAGTCCAGCCTTGGGTATGAATTGGTTAATTTTAATGATTTTTTGTTTAGAAATTATATTACCTAAATTAATGCATATGAAAAGACGAACGCCCTTATGTTTCCAATATGTATAATGAGAAGATTGAAACAATATGATCGAATATTTAATATGTATGCTTCATTATATATGAAATAAGTTGCCTATTTCATACTACAAAGAAATAATGATAGAATTTATATAAAGATCTCATTCACTTGGAGACTACAAATTTCTCGTTTTAAGAGTATATTATTTCGAACTACTACATTATTAAAAAAATTTACAAAATTATTATTTTTTCACCATCATAAACGCATTGGGCGATTTCCAACATCGTCAGCGAACCTTATCCGAAAAATCGTGAGTGAACCTATTAATTTGAAATTTAGTAATAACGAGCACCCTTTACTAAATCGCACTTTATAACCTTCAATTATGGACGGGGTAATGTCGCATAATCCAGCTAATTACTTCCTAAAAACCTGCTAATTTTAACATCATTAACTCAATTCATTAACTGAATCGTAAATATATTAGGTGGAAAAATTAAATAAGTAGTGTTTTTATAGCTCCTGGTCCAGGACCACCTTTATTACCATGGCCATTGTGTTCATCTAAACCATCCCCGTGCTATCCCGGTGTAACCTGCGAAGATACTCCGCAAGGACCGAGATGTGGTAAATGTCCCAATGGACTCGAGGGTGATGGAAGATTTTGTAAACCATCAGTAGTGTCTTGTATGCAGAAACCATGTTTCCCAGGTATCAATTATCATTTTTTAAATTTCCACTCGCTGTATTTTGTAATTTAATGTGCAAGCTTTAATTAATGAATTTGTGATCAAAGGCGTAATTTGTGAGGATGACGAAAATGGAGGCTTTCGATGTGGACCTTGTCCGCCAGGTTTTCATGGAAATGGTATAATATGTCGCAGAAGTTATTGTACATTGAATCCATGCTATCCTGGTATGTATGAAAGTCATATAATATTCTGAGAAAAGTTTGTTAGTACCCATAAATGATGTTTGTTTGGCTTAGGCGTGGCTTGTCGTGATGTCGAGAATGGATACCAGTGTGGAGCATGTCCGGCAGGGTTTACTGGAGATGGGCAAAATTGCTATAGGCTTTGTTCTTTGAATCCTTGTGCGCCAGGTATGCTTTTCTTTTTGATTAATTTTCAACATTATAGTCATATCATATTACTAGAAGCTTATTCAGATTTGTACATAATGTTGTCAACCTGTTTACACTTCGTCGAAAAGCTTCTTCGTGATATTTTTTCTCATTTTGAGATATTGGTATTGTTGGAAAGGTAATTTTGAGCTCTTCTCAGTGCAATACTGTATTTCATCGCCAAATTATTCTAAACATTCAAAATGCCCCCCCCCCCCCCAAAAAAAAAATAAAGTGTCTCTTTTTCCATCTTCAATTTAGTCGGGACAAAAAGGACCTTCCTTTGGTTTTTTGGATTTGCCAAATTGGTAACATTGACCTTAAATAAACTCATAAACTGAAATATCAAATGTTGCCAGCCAGCAATACAAAACTAGAAAGTACTGATAAAAAAAGTACATAAAATTTTAATTTTACTCTCCTGTAATTTTTTCATATTTGCGCGTGGAACCTTTTTGCTCTTAGCCGAGGACTTATACTCATTACCCAGATAAGATATTCTTACATAGTCTTTTACAAAAACATTTAAATAGTTCGATTTAGGAAATGCAGTACTTTTTACCCACAGGAACAATCATCACCTCATGTCTATAAAATTTGAGTTATTTTAAGTTACTCGAGCTTTCCTCAAATTTTCACTACTTAAAATTTTGAATCCATTTTGAACCAAACTTAAGTGTTCGTACTTTGCTCAACTAGCTTTATATACAAAGTTTAAGCATTCCACGTGTGTTCATTCTGAGATTGATATAGAGTATTTATAATGAGTGGTCTATGTTCTAATTGGCCATACGTCACACTTGTAACAACTAATCAGTAAGTTGGAATGTGGTAAATTACCTCGACTAACTCGTAAAATAAAAATACAAATCAGCTGATGATTCAAATCATAAACTAATTTCAGTCGTTCACTGAAAACTGAACGATATTATTTAGGAAGGTAGAAATGAAACTACCTACATTTTATCACATTCTAGCCTTATGATTGGTCATTACGCGCGTAACATATGACCAATCAGAACCCAGATCAGTTAATATAACAACTCTATTATCATAATTAGGTATGCACCATTATGGAACTGTCTTTACTGCGTTTCCCCTACAAAAGTCATATTTCACTCCAACTTTACCTAGAAAGATGAGATTTCAGTGTGTTAGTAATTTGAGCTCATTTCATCATTTGAAACTGTTAATCGAAATATTTCGTCCTTTTTAGCTGAGTTTTTAACAAAACGATAGCTATTACAGCCTACCCGATTTGGGAAGGGAAGGTCGGGGGAGGGTGGGGTCTTCAAATCTTTGCGTTTCAGACCATTTGTAATCATCTGGCAAATGTCCAACTTTTTGGTATATATATTTTCCCCCACGTGTAGCGCCGGCGAGTATTCATAAAATTCGCTCAAAATTTGGTGAGAGACTCTTCTTGAAAATGCGCAAAAATAGTTTTTTTGTTTTTTTGATAAATTTCAAAATGGCGGATCACTCAAATTTTGAGGGGGGCTGGAGAAGAGGCAAATAGCTCAAATTTTTCGTTTTTGATTTCATATGAAAGAGTGAGTCACGGATACTAACATATCCAAATTTCAGCTTCTTGAGTGCATATTGAGAGGAGTTAGATCAAAAAACGGCTTTTTGAGGAAGTTTTGAGTCATGAAATTTCTTGAATCTTCCATATCTCCCCACCAAATCAAGTTAAAGAGGTCAAATTTTGTGTGTGAGGTTAGTTGGTGACCACAATATGACCTCTTGAATTTGGATCAAAATGGATTCAAAATGGCGGATTATCAAAATTTTGAGTAGAGCTTGAGGAGCCTCAAGTTGGTAAAAATGTAATTAATATGAATTCATATGGTTATTGGGGATAAGTTGTATACTATATCCCGAATTCACTTCCATACATGATGTTGGAGGGGGAAGGCGGGGTTATCAACCTAAAATAGTGGTGGGGGTACAGGAGGGGTCGAAAATTTTTTATTGCTGTGTCATATGATAAAATGAGCCCAAGTGACAAACGTATTTTGATTTTAGCTTCCTCAGTGATTTTGGAGGGGAGTTAGAGCAAAAAACGGCTTTTGGAGGGGAAATTGCTGCAGGAAATTTCATGAATCTTCCATATCTCATCACCAAATCGGCCTAGAATGGTCAAACTTTGTGTGTAGGATTAGTTTGTGACCAGAATATAACCACTTAAATTTGAGTCAAAATGGATCCAAAATGGCGGATTACAATTTGAAGATAATTTGAGGAGCCTCAAATAGTTATTATTTGAGAAATATGTGTTCGCATTATTATTTCATGGCAAGAAATACTACATTTGTGCCAAATTCAACTTCTCAAGTGTTTTTGGAAAGGATAGGGTAGGGGTTTTCAGACTTGGTATTGGGTGTGGCCTGTAGTCATGAATGGTTAAGCAAGGTTATTAGTAAATCAAAACAAGCTCCAGTTAAAAACTCAGCTCCAGTAATGCGGCATGGCTGCTTACGTTTTTTTTTATTATATATACAGAAGATGAAGAAGAATTCGGTAATTCTTCGTATTGGTACTAATAACATTAATGTGGAATTGTGGATATTTAATTGCAGGAGTTAGGTGCGAAGATACTCCAACAGGATTCAAATGTGGAGCATGCCCTGCTGGATATACTGGAACTGGAATACAGTGTAGACCACTTGTACTACCTTGCGATTTGAAGCCATGCTTCCCGGGTATAAATTTATTTCTTCCTCATTCGGTACATTATGTATAAAAAGTGCAACTGATTAAAGTAAGTACTTCTTGTAGGTGTGACCTGCGAAAATACCGAAGATGGTAGTTACAGATGTGGACCCTGTCCACCCCATTTTGTCGGAAATGGAGCCTCCTGTATTGGTAGGTCTGCTGAAGTATAGTAACAGTGTAATAAAAGGTACTTAGTTAAAAAATAAGATCAAACAAAATGATTGTAATAGATATAAAAAAAAACTTATCAAAGTTTCACTTCCATTTCACTCCCAGAGTTTTTAAATTATTTTAAAGAACTGTGCAAAAAAAAGTGCGAGCGAAACTTCAATCATAAATAAAACCTCACACAAAAATTAATTATTATAGAAATATCATCAAAACAAGATTGTCCGCCTAACACATGCTACCCTGGTGTGAAATGCGAAATGATCAACAACATGCCTGTATGTGGATCATGTCCAGTTGGTTATTATGGAGATGGTAAACAATGCCAAAGAATAATCACTTGTCAGGAAAAACCTTGTTTCAGAGGTAACCACAACTCGCCTTCGAGTTACAAAACCTTTACTTTTCTTTAGTGTGAATATTTTTTCCCTTCTTTCAATTAAAGGGGTTCCATGTCAAAACACCCCTGAGGGGCCCAAGTGCGGACCCTGCCCCGCTGGTTTCAGTGGTAATGGACGAACTTGCATTAGTATCTATAATTGTCAAAATACCCCGTGTCACCGAGGTAAACAATTAATTACGCTTTAATCTCGATATTCGACTTGAAAACTCATAAAGAAAAATTTACACAGGCGTGAATTGCGTGGACACAGTTGAGGGACCAAGATGCGGTACTTGCCCTGCAGGTTATTCAGGAGATGGAAGAACTTGTACAAGAATTCAAACGTGTCAAACACTGCCTTGTTATCCAGGTGAAGAGGAAAACTAAAAATGGCAAAATATCTCTTATAGTGCCAGTAAGAAATTTATTAATACTAAATGATATTGAATTTTATTAGGCACGTCATGTCAAGACACCCCAGAAGGTCCGAAATGTGGACCATGTCCCGATGGTTACAGAGGAGACGGACGATCTTGTGTTCGAGTCTACTCGTGTCGGGACGCACCTTGTTTCCCCGGTATATGTGACTTCACAATTTAAACCTCTATTGGCATAATTTTAGCAGCGTCAATATTACATGATGCATTAATTTCAGGAGTATTGTGTCGAGATACAGAAGAAGGTCCTAAATGCGGTCCATGTCCACCCGGATACAGTGGAGATGGTAAAACATGTACTCGTCCTTATTCTTGCGAGTTAATGCCTTGTTTCCTCGGCGTCAAGTGTACAGATACAGCGGAAGGTCCGAAATGTGGTCAGTGCCCGGAAGGATATTCGGGCGATGGAAGGACATGTGTTAGAACCTTCACTTGCAAAGATAATCCTTGCTACCCAGGTATGTTCGCTAAATTTCAAAGGTCAACCCACAGGTTATGTTTAATAATCATTCGAATTTACATTACAGGAGGTACATGCTACGACACTCCACTAGGACCGAAATGTGGGCCATGTCCGATAGGGTATAGCGGCGATGGGAAATTATGCGTGAAACAGCACAGCTGCAAAGATAAACCATGCCATCCTGGTATATTTTTATCGTCGTTTGCACATACTATCTGTGATATTTCGAAGACTATTTGTACTGATGTAAAATTTATATTTCTTCGTAGGCGTAGAATGTCGAGATACAGCAACAGGACCGCAATGTGGACCATGTCCTGTTGGGTATAGAGGAGATGGACGCACCTGCGTGTGGTACTTTTCGTGCAAAAATCAACCATGTTATCCAGGTTTGAGTTTAACTAATGAATAAGTATTTCTTTCTGCTAATAGGGCCATTGTGTATCAACTCTTCGTAAAGAAATACAATTTTTAGCTGAGTTTTTAACCCGAAAGCAACAGCTATTACAGCCTACCTGATTTGGGAAGGGAAGGTCGGGGGAGGGGGAGGTCTTCAAATCTTTGCGTTTCAGACCATTTGTAATCATCTGGCAAATGTCCAACTTTTTGGTGTATATATATATACATATATGCTACTATCCTTGTCAGGCTCTGAACCGTAGATATCAAACAGACGTTCAGAGACCCGGCCTTATTTAAAGAGCTAAAGATGCTCACGTGAGCTTTTTGGAAACCACTTGAACATAGCATATTAGGAACCTTTAGAGGGGTAAGAAAAATTCAAAATTCATGAATACAAATGATATGCAATGGTTCTTATAAGATACACTTCAAATTTACTACTATCCTTATCAGGCCCAGGTGGGTCTACCCAAGATAGCACCATATCCAGGGCTTCTCAAAGTTTGTATAAAACTGAAAGCTATGTACGTTCAAATATACACACAAGGGGTCTTGCAACGTCGGATCGGGTCTCGCAAGGATAGTAGCATTTCCATAAACGGGCTTACCTTTACCGCAGTATACCTATATATATTTTTACCCCCACGCGTAGCGCCGGCGAGTATTCATAAAATTCGCTCAAAATTTGGTGAGGAACACTTTTTAAAAATGCGCAGAAGTATTTTTTTTGTTTTTTTGATAAATTTCAAAATGGCGGATCACTCAAATTTTGAGGGGGCTGGAGAAGAGGCAAATAGCTCAAATTTTTCGTTTTTGATTTCATATGAAAGAGTGAGTCACGGATACTAACATATCCAAATTTCAGCTTCTTAAGTGCATACTGAGAGGAGTTAGATCAAAAAACGGCTTTTTGAGGAAGTTTTGAGTCTTGAAATTTCTTGAATCTTCCATATCTCCCCACCAAATCAAGTTAAAGAGGTCAAATTTTGTGTGTGAGGTTAGTTGGTGACCACAATATGACCTCTTGAATTTGGATCAAAATGGATTCAAAATGGCGGATTATCAAAATTTTGAGTAGAGCTTGAGGAGCCTCAAGTTGGTAAAAATGTAATTAATATGAATTCATATGGTTATTGGGGATAAGTTGTATACTATATCCCGAATTCACTTCCATACATGATGTTGGAGGGGGAAGGGGGTTATCAACCTAAAATAGTGGTGGGGTACAGGAGGGGTCGAAAATTTTTTATTGCTGTGTCATATGATAAAATGAGCCCAAGTGACAAACGTATTTTGATTTTAGCTTCCTCAGTGATTTTGGAGGGGAGTTAGAGCAAAAAACGGCTTTTGGAGGGGAAATTGCTGCAGGAAATTTCATGAATCTTCCATATCTCATCACCAAATCGGCCTAGAATGGTCAAACTTTGTGTATAGGATTAGTTTGTGACCAGAGTATAACCTCTTAAATTTGAGTCAAAATGGATCCAAAATGGCGGATTATCAAGATTTGAAGATAATTTGAGGACCCTCAAATAGTTATAATTTGAGAAATATGTGTTCACATGATTATTTTATGGCAAGAAGTACTACATTTGTGCCAAATTCAACTTCTTAAGTGTTTTTGGAAAGGATAGGGTAGGGTTTTTCAGACTTGGTATTGGGTGTGGCCTGTAGTCATGAACAGTTAAGCAAGGTTATTACTAAATCAAAACATGCTCCAGTTAAAAACTCAGCTCCAGTAATGCGGCATGGCTGCTTATTTTCACTTCACGACTCTTGATTTTGCCGAAATTTCTTTTATAAGATAGTATTGCTCTAGAAGTTGAAGAACTGTAATTTATTTCCTCTCGGACCTCTTACGGGGGGAGGAAAAGAGTCCACCAAATTTTTGGTACATCTCGATTGTTACAAATGATGGTCAAATTCGAGTAAACGTGTAAAGAGAACCATTTTACCTAGATATGAAGGATTTTCACAGTTTAATACAGCTTACTGTAATTCATCATGATTGCTGTAATTACCACTACAATCTACCATAATTACCATAATTAACCATTATTACCATAACTGATCATAATTAATGTAACTCGCAACAATTACAGCAACTTGCTATGAGTGTCTCCTTTGCAGTTAAGATCAAAAATTATTTTTTGCAGGAGTACAATGCGTAGATACTCCTGAAGGTCCAAAATGTGGTTCTTGTCCTTCTGGTTTCATTGGAGACGGAATAAACTGCACGAAATACATTACGTGCGATGAACAACCTTGTTTCCCAGGTAGGTTTCTTTTCTTATTTTAAATTTCCTATTAGAAAAGAATTTAAAGAAAGGATTTTTTGAAAACTTCTGCGATTGATTTATTCGAAGGAGTATCATGCAGAGAGACAGCCCAAGGGTTCAGCTGTGGTCCTTGCCCTGCAGGAATGATCGGAGATGGTCGGTGGTGTCGAGATTTAACACCATGCGAGCTCAGCGTTACCACTTGCAAGCCAGGTTTGAACGTGATGAAATTTTCAAATACTAAAGAAATTAAATCACTTTTATCGTACTCGTACTATACTTTTCTATATATCTTCAGGTTATCCGTGCCCAGTACGCTTGACTAAAGAATGTAATCAAAATTGCGGCGAAGGAGGGAGAAAATGTCCTCCCGATTTGAATATTTGCGAAATGAATCCATGTCCTTCAGGTAAATTAAGTACGAACAGTTGGGGCGAGGAAGGAAGGGAGAGATAAGCTGTTGCAGACTCGGATGTTTCAAGTTCCCTATTTTGAAAATAATTTTCAAAATAACAGATTTAATTTTTCGAAATAAAAAAAAATCCATCATGTGTATTTTTTTTTCGAATTCTGTCACCATAGTGTCAAATCTCTATAATTTATTAAATGATCAAGCTTAATTTATTTCAGGAAGCAAATGCTCTCCAATATACGAGCCACCTTACTACAGATGCAGCTCTTGTCCATATGGCTTTGTGAATAATGGGACCGCATGCTCTGATATCGATGAAGTTCGTAACTCATACTTATTCGAATTGAATGAAAACTCGGAACTTAATTAATATTATTTCTCCAGTGCAAATTTAATCCATGCGACTCGAAAGTTCGTTGCATCCCCTTGAGACCAGGCTTTCGTTGCGAACCCTGCCCACCTGGATACACTGGAAATGCTCCATCAGGAATTGGTTTAGAAGCTGCTTTACGTAATAAACAAGTTTGCAGCGACATTGACGAATGCGCCTACAATAATGGAGGATGCAAAGGACCTTGTATTAATACACCAGTAAGTTCATTTGAACGAGTGAAAATATGTTTTATTTTTAGGCCCGCCTACTTCCCAACTTTATCGTCCAAAAGTTGTCGTATATGATGTTCTTGGTGAGTTTTCAGGCCCAGGTTTTGATATAAACCCCCAAGGATGAGATGAGAGAGGTGTCAAAGTGAAAAACACTGCAGAAATTTTTTTCTGCTTTTAACTGCCTGATATACCTCTTTTTTGTGGAAAATAATTTTTTTTGTGACAGAATTTTAAATAATTTTAATTTTGCAATGTGAAATTTTCACAATCGAGATAAATATCATTTTTTTTTTTTTTTGAAGAAAAAAGTATATTCTAATATAGAGTCTAATTTATTAAAAAAAAAAATTAACCATATAATTATTTTAAATGTATTATCAATTCGAAAAATCATAATTATTTCAATTTCAACAGGGCTCCTTCGTTTGCCAAATCTGTCACACTATTTGTTCTGTAAATACGTCATCTCATACAACGGTAATTAGAGCAGCTGCATCAACCGTTATTAAGACTGAACAGCAATTCAACCGCTGCCCTGATGGAACTCAGTGCGATTTCAACGCCGAATGCATTCAAGCCTCCAAGGATAACTATCGTTGCAAAGTAAGACGCCTTAAATAATACTCCAACTTATCATGCTTTCAATTTATTTAAACGATAATACAGTGTAAAGAAGGATGGGCTGGAAACGGTAAAAACTGCGGTAAAGATACAGACTTAGATGGATGGCCGGATTACAACTTGAAGTGCGAAGATGATGTGTGTCGTCAGGTAATTCTTCGAAATCAATTGTTACAGAAATTGAACCTTTACGAATCCACGAATACAAACTCGTATTTTCAGGATAACTGTATCTTCATACCGAATTCTGGTCAAGAAGATCAAGACAAAGACGGAATAGGTGATAAATGCGACGAAGATATCGATAACGACGGTATTCCCAATAGTTCGGTAAGAGTAAATGTATCAAAGCGCGACTTCTTTTCATCGTACAATTTCATATTCAAATGAATCATGCACAGGATAACTGCATATTCGTTCCAAACCCAGATCAAAAAGATTCCGATGAAGATGGCGGTGATAATGTCGGAGACGCCTGCGATAATTGTCCACTGGTGCCTAATAAAGATCAAAAAGATACCAATAAAGATGGAAAAGGAGACGCTTGCGATAATGATTGGGATGGCGATGGTACCATAACGTTTACTAATCTTCATATTCGCGCGTATTATTATTTAGTGTTTCTATAAATGAGGATTGTCTTTCATCATTTAGGAGTTCGCAATGACGTGGATAACTGTATCGTGGTTTCAAATCCTGATCAAAAAGATCAAGATGGGGATGGTGTCGGAGACGCTTGCGACAACTGCCCCACAATAAGTAATACGAATCAAGAAGATAACGATAATAATGGCGTAGGAGACGCGTGCGATAACGATATCGATACTGATGGGTAATTAACACTTATACCTACACATTTACGTTGTTTCATTCATTCGTAATTTTGATGTGAATGTAATTCAATCAGAGATGGTAAACAAGACACTATTGACAACTGCCCAAAGCATCCGAACAGCGATCAATTGGATACCGATAATGATGGTATTGGAGATGTCTGCGATGATGATATAGATGGTGATGAAATTCCTAACGTTATTGATAATTGCCCTTTGCAAAAAAATCCAAATCAAACCGATACCAATGGTGAGGATTCGTAGACAAAATTGAGATAAATTTTAATTTCAATATTGAATGGAAACTTTTTTCTATCATCAGGTGATGGCATCGGAGACATGTGTCAGGATGATAACGACGGAGATGAAGTAATCAATTTTCTAGACAATTGCCCCAATAATTCCCATATCTTCAAAACCGATTTCAGGTAATTTTTAAATTTATAAATTGTAAATATTGCTATATTACATAGTGAAGCCTCTACGGCTGGAATATGTTTCAAATCAACAATAAATCAAATCAAATCAAAAAATTTTACGAAACAAAGTCGAATCTAATTGAAAAAAAAAACGTAAGCAGCCATGCCGCATTACTGGAGCTGAGTTTTTAACTGGGGCTTGTTTTGATTTAGTAATAACCTTGCTTAACCGTTCATCACTACAGGCCACACCCAATACCAAGTCTGAAAACCCCTACCCTATCCTTTCCAAAAACACTTAAGAAGTTCAATTTGGCACAAATGTAGTATTTTTTGCCATGAAATAATCATGCGAACACATATTTCTCAAATTATAACTATTTGAGGGTCCTCAAATTATCTTCAAATTTTGTAAATCCGCCATTTTGGATCCATTTTGACTCAAATTTAAGAGGTTATATTCTGGTCACAAACTAATCCTACACACAAAGTTTGACCATTCTAGGCCGATTTGGTGATGAGATATGGAAGATTCATGAAATTTCCTGCAGCAATTTCCCCTCCAAAAGCCGTTTTTTGCTCTAACTCCCCTCCAAAATCACTGAGGAAGCTAAAATCAAAATACGTTTGTCACTTGGGCTCATTTTATCATATGACACAGCAATAAAAAATTTTCGACCCCTCCTGTACCCCCACCACTATTTTAGGTTGGTAACCCCGCCTTCCCCCTCCAACATCATGTATGGAAGTGAATTCGGGATATAGTATACAACTTATCCCCAATAACCATATGAATTCATATTAATTACATTTTTACCAACTTGAGGCTCCTCAAGCTCTACTCAAAATTTTGATAATCCGCCATTTTGAATCCATTTTGATCCAAATTCAAGAGGTCATATTGTGGTCACCAACTAACCTCACACACAAAATTTGACCTCTTTAACTTGATTTGGTGGGGAGATATGGAAGATTCAAGAAATTTCATGACTCAAAACTTCCTCAAAAAGCCGTTTTTTGATCTAACTCCTCTCAATATGCACTCAAGAAGCTGAAATTTGGATATGTTAGTATCCGTGACTCACTCTTTCATATGAAATCAAAAACGAAAAATTTGAGCTATTTGCCCCTTCTCCAGCCCCCTCAAAATTTGAGTGATCCGCCATTTTGAAATTTATCGAAAAAACAAAAAAACTATTTTTGCGTATTTGCAAGAAGAGTTCCTCACCGAATTTTGAGCGAATTTTATCCACACCCGCCTGCGCAAGTGAGTGACACAAAAAACGCAATTTTCTCAAAAACAGGTTTTTGCTAACTCGCCTCAAAATGCACTTAGGAAGCTGAAATTTAAATATGTTGGTGTCCGTGACTCACTCTTTCATATGAGATCAAAAACGAAAAATTTGAGCTATTTGCCTCTTCTCCAGCACCCCTCAAAATTTGAGTGATCCGCCATTTTGAAAGTTTTCGAAAAAACAAAAAAAAAAATACTTCTGCGCATTTTTAAAAAGTGTTCCTCACCAAATTTTGAGCGAATTTTATGAATACTCGCCGGCGCTACGCGTGGGGAAAAAAAAATATATATATACCAAAAAGTTGGACATTTGCCAGATGATTACAAATGGTCTGAAACGCAAAGATTTGAAGACCGCACCCTCCCCCGACCTTCCCTTCCCAAATCAGGTAGGCTGTAATAGCTATCGTTTTGTTAAAAACTCAGCTAAAAAAAAAAACTAAATATGGTTCACTTCGATACGTAAAAGCTCCTTCGCACCACATATTAGGTTACTCAGTACTCATATGACAGTCGTGTACAATACTTTGCTTACCTTACTCCCTTGAAGGAACATGGTATAAAAGTTCGAAAAATATTTTTTCCTTCGAAAATCCCCTCCAATGCTATCAACTTGTTGTCAGCAATACTTTAATACATTCTATGTTCTACACTTTGACGTGAATAATATACTTTTCTCATTTTTGGATGATGAAATAAAATTTTTCAAATTTTATCATTACCAAGATGAAAACATGTTTTTCAAACTTCTATATCTCTCGGTTGTTACAGCAGGTATGGTAGGGAAACCATCATAGATGAATATGACATACGATAGAACACCATGAACATAATAAATAAATAAGCGTTTAAAAAGTAAGAAATGATGATTACTATTTTCAAGATCTAATACGAGTTTTAATGTTTTTCATTTAGATCCTACCAAACAATAGTACTGGATCCGGAAGGTGATTCTCAAATAGATCCAAATTGGGTAGTATTAAATGAAGGAGCGGAAATCGAACAAACTATGAATAGTGATCCAGGTCTAGCAGTAGGTAATAAATATGCAGTAAAAATTGATTTTTTTTTTAATCTTGCGAAACCACTTATAATGTTGTATACCACGATGTGAATAGGTTACGACGCTTTCGGTGGCGTTGACTTTGAAGGAACATTTTACGTTGATACAGAAACGGACGACGATTATATAGGCTTCGTATTTAGGTGAGGAGGAAAAACGCAAAATATTTGCACATTTATCTCGCAGAATAATTTAAAATTTTACATTTTCCATCCACAGTTATCAAAGTAATCGTAAATTTTACGCTGTAATGTGGAAGAAAAATTCCCAGGTGTACTGGCAAGCATCACCGTTCAGAGCATACGCTGAACCAGGAATACATATCAAAGTCGTACATTCCGCAACAGGACCGGGTCAAATGATGCGAAATGCTTTGTGGCATACTAACGACGTAGACGATCAGGTGACTCTCTGGTAACTACATTGGACTTATTAATAAAGATGAATATAATTTTCAATTTTTCCTACAGACTCGTATTTTGTGGAAAGATCCGAAAAACGCAGGATGGAAGGAAAAAGTAGCTTATCGTTGGTTACTGCTGCATAGACCTCACATAGGTTTAATACGACTGAGAATATTCGACGGTGAAAACATTATCACCGATTCTGGAAATATTTTCGATAATACATTCAAAGGAGGACGCTTGGGAGTACTATGCTTCTCTCAAGAGATGATCATATGGGGTCGATTAATTTATAGATGTAATGGTAAGTAACTTATAAGTACGGATTTTATTTATCTTATGGCGAAAATTTGTTAAATTTTTTTTTGTTTACTATTGCAGATAATGTACCTAAATTGATTTACAATGAACTTTCACCAGAAATGCAAAAACAAGTTGAAATCGATAATACTGTTATATTAGAAGAATAAAATTTCACACTATCGTTTGTTACCTGTGAAACTCGTTTGCATTTATCAACAAATATATACTTTTCATTAATCTAAGCCTTATGAGTAATTCATATCATAAAGAAATTAATAATAAGGTATATCCTGTTATATGTACATAAAAATGTACTAAGGTAGTATGTGATTTGTATTCTGTCAATTAAAGACTGTTATTTATAAAATTTGGTTTTCGAGGTCTGCGTTGAAGAATTTTTTCGAAAATTGCTTTCTACTGTTTGAACAGAGTGCGTGAGATATTTCTTCAACTCCGCCTGATGTCAGTAAATTCAAATACCATTAGCTAAATGACCAGCCTATTTAGAATATTACATTTTTTAAAAACCTACCAAATGTGTAATACGTTGTTGGAGTTGCCAAACAGAAGAAACATAATTGTGATCTTTGAACGATGGTATCGGATGTATTTCTGTTTGTACTTCGGCGTCAACAACAACTGGTAAGGTTTGAATTTTTTCAGGTCTATTGGTAAAAAAAATAATTATAAATTAAAATTTCAAATAAATAAATACCTTTGTTCGATATATTACGTAGATGTTAAATGGACTAACTTCTGTAGAATTTCACCATCGTCCATATCTTTTTCTATATTCAATAAATGAATCGTTTCTGGACGAGTGAATGCTAATTTTTTTACTTCCATTGTGTACCTTAAATCAAAATTATATGTTAGGCAACAAAATTTAATAATCATTAAATAACGTAATCAACGTTTTTACTTGTTAGGATTTTGTGAAAATTTATTCATATTCGCTAGCGTGGAAAATGAATAATATTTATTGTTGTATTTAATTAATCCATACTCTTTGATTCCAAATATCAGAACGCCTTTAGTTTCAACGAATGCAATAATACAAAATCCAGCGTACTAATTAGGCACAAATGTACGTCACGTGTGAAAAGAGTGAATTAAAATTTTTAGGTATATGAAATTACCTTACTGATTTTAGATTTCTCACCTCAACAGCAATATTATAAAAATCATCGACAGTTTCAATAGTAACAATTTCGCATTTCGAATTTTCAACGTTTACATTTTGTTTGTCGACTGTAATCGGCGAATCGCAATTTGTATTATTTACTACATATTCTATATCGGGTTCAGTGACCTACGGAAGGTTTAATTATCAAACAGTTCGTAATTTTGATTATTTTAAAATGCTAAAATAACAATATACTTTTTCATATAATTTCCAGATATCGAACACAATTTCGGAGTAGTGATTCAATAGGCAAGATATATCTTGTAGATGATTCCATGATAATGAAATATCTTTGAATTGCGGCTAAAAAAAAAAACAATTATGTTAAGCTATTCACAGGACTCAGTCCATGATTATCAAACTTTAACTACTCAAGGCTCGACAAGCTTTCCTTAAATTTAAGCGGGATGTTATTTTACATTTATTTTAAATCGAATTCAAAAAGCTATATTGTGGTCACCACATAACCCTGCATATAAAGTTCGAATTTTCTGGAAGATTCAAAAAATTTCAAATTTTTTGTTCTAACTTGCATATAAATTTATTTAGGAAGGTGAAATTCGGTACGGTTGGTGTCCATACTTTACTTAATCATATGAAAATCTAAAAACTATACTGGCGTAGTAGTCTTAGTAAATGAAGACTCTTATGTAAAAAAATAAATAATTAATTTTGAAAAATTACATTGGAAATTTATAAATAAGATTATTTTTTGTATAAGCCTATCAACTTTCGAATCTGTATTCTCGATTCAAAATAAAATGCTACGAAACAAAAATGAATTCATAAACTACAAAAATCACGTTCATAATTTTTCTATTCACTTATAGGTTTTATAACAACTTCTTGTGAATCGTTTCAGTTTCTATGCCTAAATCTGAACATTTCTTTACATCCGATGATTAAAACGTACGTAAATTTCCACCACTGGAATCGCAGTACGACTCCTCACAGTTTTACGCACACGACCTAATCGTTGCTCTAATAACACACAACATGTTTGAAATTCTTCCGTCAGCTGACGACATTCTTGACTAAGTATTCTAGAATAATTTTTTTTTTGGTATTATTTAATTAAAATAACTCAACTTCCAACCGCAAAAATAAATTCACGATTTTTTTTATTACCTACCGAAAATATATTAATATTTGTTGTAAAAGTACCACGTATGATTTAACTGCATCGATCTTTTCGTCCAAACATTCAAAATCATCCAATAAATCTGGTTTCAAAGTGTAATAGTTCAAACAAAATCGTATCATTCGCCAGCAACGCTCTTCTATTTCACGAAGTTTAAAGTCCAAAAAAATATTACATTTTTGGCATGACTTTTCCAGTGTTGAGAACACTAAGTACCATAAAGTTTCACTAGTTGAATGTATTTAAGAATAAAATGATCGATGTTGATGACGTAAAACCTACAATCGTTTTCGGAATCTGTTTTTTTAGCGCTGTCTTTATTATAAATTGTAATCCCCGTTACAATACTGCACACATCGCAGAGTTGTTTCATCTTCACAGAATGTAATTTCGATGAAAATCTTATGATTTCTTTTGATGATAATATACTTTTTAAAGCGGCTGTAAATAAGAATAAATATTCGGTAATAAAAAAAAATTAGGTAAATAAATAGGATTTTTATACGAAAAAATTATATACACCCATTGTTTGTTTTAATATTTCTTCATCAGTCGGATCTCCAGAACCTGTGGTCAAAACTATGTAACACGATATGTGATGATATAATTGGTCAGCATCTTCTTTATTTTTAATTATTTGTTTTACGAGGATATGTTGTAATAGAGGATCGGTGCTTTTTTCAATGTTTTCACGACGTACTTGTAAAATATTTTCTAAATTGGAAATAAATAAAATTTATTATTATTTGAAATGTTCTTAATTTTTAGCAACGAAAAATAATAAGATACCTTTTAGAATATGGTGTTCAGTGAAGTACATTTGAATTTCAATAGTAATAAATGGAGCACCGTTCAACTTCAGGAAGTCCACGATGGAGGTGATTAAAGTCTTAGCGTGTTCATTTAGCGCATCTTCATCATTAAAAATTGGTGAGATCGATGTCAATAATTTCAACTAAAAATAAAAATTTATTTAACCAGTGTGTGATAATAAAATCACATAAAAGTCTCACTACACCCGCTTGATACCTATCTCCTTTTGCAACGAACTTTTCTCCATGTTTTCCCAGTTTTGAATTTTTGTGTTAATAAAGTTCAAGAAATTTCATAAGATACATACAAAAAGAGTAGAAAAATTTTACTCACCAAGTAGATAATCATATTATCGTTTGGTATTATCAATAATTTTATCATACATTCCTTTTTTATACTCTTGGCAACTGATTTGAAAAATCCTATAGAAGATTTGTTCATTTTGTTAAATTATAATTTCATCTGAAGCAACTCATATTTCTCGAAATAGAAATTACTTAATTTCAGTATCCAAGGAAACGAATAACACCTTCATGTAAATTAGTTCCGTCTTTCACTAGGTGTGATCGTGATAGGATTATATTTCAAAATTATGATTTATACCTAGAAGAAAATATTTTTTAATATTATTTGTTTAAGTATAAGAAAATCAAACAAAGAAATTGTCACAGCATTTCTTCATTAGTAATTACTCATAATCATGAAAATAATTTTACTTTTCTTCGTGACATACTTTGAACCTTTCTATTTCGCAATTCGATCTATCAAAATTCCGTACGAAGCAAAGCTCCTTCAAAGTTAAAAATAAAATGAAAAAATACAAAAAATTACGAATAAGAGGCGAGGAATTGATTTGCCATCAGATACCGAAATTTATTAATGAAATATCTCCAATGTATTTCATTGCTTTTTTTCAATTTTTTTTTCCAGAAATGTAAGGGCAATTAATAATCGATACTTACTTCTTACTTGCGTAAGGAATGAAAAATGTTGATGATTTCAAGCAAATACTATAACATATTATTTCGAAATCATAACGTAAAATGAAACTTTTAATGATAAAAAGTTGAATTAAACACCAGAAATAATGAATTAAATTTAAATTTGATTGTATCTATTATAAATCTGGTCTTTAAATTCAAAATTTATCTTGAAAAGCATTTTACTAACACTTGTGAAAATCAGTTTAAACTAAATAACAAGAGCGTTAAATCACAAAAAATTTATTAAACAAAAAAATTCAATCATTTTTCGTAAAAAAAGGTATCACAATTATTTACAATTTCAATGTTTAAAACAAGCATAAATCTTATTTATTTACTTACCGTTTTATTCGTAGTTCTTAAATTCTATCGTAAAGTAACCACAATGTTCGATATTTAATCGACAAATACAAGACTCCTAAAACTCGAAAACATTAATATAAATTAGATGAAAACAAAAAATTTCCATAATGGTAAAGGTTGGAAGAACGTAAATTTAAAATTAAGTATTAAAACAATAAAATATGGGATTTTATAATAACACATAACATAATGTAAAAATAACGTATAAAGAATACCATAATTTCATCAAATAATAATTAAGGAATAATTCAAATATACTAACTCTCATGTACAGCCATAGTATCATAATTAGTGAAAAGAGATGGACCTTATAAATATGCTTAGGTAAAATGTTTATACAATTATGGAATGTGCAAATAAATCATTTCTGTATCGGCCTTTTAAATAAGAGAATGTGAGGTTCTGAAAAGTCACGTAATATTTTGTAAAACATCATCATCAATATTAATTTGTAATTTATTTCGAAACCAAACAAACCTGGCCTATGAATCATATAATGTACCCAACCTGGACTCATTTGTACGCCAAGAGCTCGCCATTGTTCTTCTGTCATTAATTCCGTTTTAGAAACTAATCTAGCGATTTCTCTAGGTAATACAACGTGCCTGAGCAATACATCAAAGGAAGAAATTCATAAATAACTTGGTAGTGCGAATGCATAAGAAGTTGTTGACATAGAAATAATAAATTGTGTATCAATGAACAACACATGAATGTAACAAGAATACAATATTGTATCTATCATATATATTTGAATAAGTATCATGTAAAAACTCACATACCTATATTCGTATTTATCGTCGTAATATTTCGGTGAATAGTAAATTTCCTTGTGAGACATTATTAACTACAATGACAGCTGGTTAATGCTGTTAATAAGAGAATGAAAACACAACTCCAGACAATTTGTTATCACGTTTAATAGTAAATTTCGCGAAAACAGACAGTTACGACGTTAACAATAACTGATTAAATGATGATTAATGTTTTTATTTCGTATTTTGATTTGAAAATCGAAAATTGAAAGAACCACTTTTATGTTTAACGTTCACAATCAGCGTTTCCATGACTTTCTTCGCGCGCGTATTCGACGAAAAAACTTTGTTGACTTGCGTGTATCGAAATGTTGTTAAAATCAAACATTATAGGTTATCTTGCCTACATAAACATTGATTATGGTTTGCGTCATGTGTTAAAATATCGTGTCAATACCTGCAATTTTTTTGAAAATTCCGCCATTAATTGAAATACTGTTTAAATTTTGTTATTGCTTGAATCATTCAAGATTTTAATGATATTTTATATTTGTTAAATACATTCAAGAGAGGAGGCTTGAATCTGCTGACATTAGAACATAATATTTCCCTCATTGCAACAGTAATAATATACATGATTTATCAAATACATGCTACTACGCGTTGCTATGAACGTCGTCAAGCTTGCTTCTACGCAGAACACAATATTATTATTATTATTATTATATTTTAGCAATAATGCGAGATATTGTTATAAAAGAATTATAACGATATTTAAATGTTGAAACCACGAATGTTTTTTGGACTAAACACAAAAATTCATAAAAATGTATATTTTATTTCTGATGATGAAATACTCTATCCTACCGGCGGTGTCATAACAATTCACAACCATAAAGAAAAATCTCAACATTATATAAACCTACAAAATCCAGATAAAGAAATTTCCGTAATAGCTGTATCTCTCAAAAAGTATATCTTCTTATATGTTATCTAAAATACCTAATTATAACCGTATACTCCTACTTGAAAAATGACGATCTTTCTTCTTATATCGTAGAAAATGTATCGCAGTTGCAGAAAAAGGTGACGTAGGAGAAAAACCTCGAATATTCGTGTATGATTTAGAAACGTTAAAACGAAAAACTATCTTGGGAATTCCATTTGAAGTGAATACGCGAGAATTCATGTCTTTAACTTTTACTCACGACGGAATTCACATCGCTGCACTTACCGGAGGTCCTGACTTTATCATGTATTACTATAACTGGCAGAGTGGTAAAATCGAAAGCCAAGCCAAAGCAAATAATCCTCCAAGCACTCCTGGACCAGTTACTGATGTAAGTGTACACAGAAAAATGAGATTTGAAGAAAAGATACCGGTAAATAAGTTATTCATAATATCTCTTAACAGATGGCAATTAATCCAAAAGATGCAACAATAGCTGTTTTCGTCGGTGTCAGTTTGTTTCGCTTGGTCAGCATGTCTGAAAATGTTTGGAGACAATACGGTTTCCAAAAAGCGCAAAATTTCCATATATTATCAGTTTGTTGGCTTACGGATGATCGAGTTTTAGCAGGATGCAATGATGGAAAAGTGATTATTGTCCAATCTGGTGATTTAAATGGAGTTTACAATATAACCGAAATCAACGAAATCAACATCGTTACCGTTGCTGAGAGTAAAAAGGAGGTGACCAAATCATTCAGCAGGACGTAAAATATACTATCATAACGATATAACTATCACATCAAAAGTGTAGCTATTAATGATGATTAAAATTTCGTAGTGCCAGCAAATTATTCCCTATGAAAGAGCAAGAAAAAAAAGAACAGAAAGTTCGTTGCTTTGTGGCTATGAATTCTGGATTTTTGTTTTCTCAAAAATCAGGGGAAGTAATATACTTTGAAAAAACTAGCAAAACTAGGTACTATAATAATACATACACTATATTTCATCAGTTGGGCATATTAATCCCATAATGCCAAAGCAAAATTGATTAAAATGATTATTTTTTTTTTAGTTACAAAAAATCCATTACATTTACTATCAAAAAAGATGTCCTCTGCCACGAAGCAAATTATGATGACTTATATTACATACACTGCATAAATACGGATCCAAATGGAACAAAAGTAATATGTACTACAAATCGATGCCAAATTTACTGGATCAATTTACGAGGACATACAGCAAATGTAATAATTTTTCAATATCGTAACAAAAACCGATATTTTTTTCCGTAAATAAAAGCATTACCATGTTTCTTTAGACCAAAGATTTCGAGATATTCGAAGAATCCCTCCACCATGGTCCCATCGCTGGGCTTAGTACGTGTCTATGGAAACCGATATTTATGACCTGCGGTCAATATGATAACTCTGTAAGGATATGGAATTACGCCACCACCAGGCTATTATTAAATCAAACTTTTCTCGAATCCGTAAACTGCATATCATTGCATCCAACTGGTACGAAGATTCAATATCACACTCTCAGGTACACTGAGAGTACCATTTCATTACAAAAAATTTACTTTTTAGGACTTTACGCATTAATTGGATTTTCCGATAAAGTACGTTTTTTTCTTGTACTTATCAACGAGCTTCAAGTTTATCGCGAATTTCATATTCGTCAGTGTCACATTTTGTCATTCAGTAACAACGGGCATTTATTCGCGGCCGAATGTAATTACGATATTATTGTATTTTCATCCATCACTTTCAATAAAATATCATCTTTTCAAGGACATTATCAACAGGTTATATTATTACTTAACTTCTTTAGGCGGTTTAATTCGTCAAATTTCGAAAGCGGAAATCAGACTTCAATGTATTTTCAGATAACCTCGCTGCAATGGTCTTACAATGACCTCACGTTGTATTCTAGCAGCATAAATGGAGCCGTATATCAATGGAGTATTGAGAAAAACGCCAGGATATCGGATGTGGTTATGCAGGAGGTGGAAATCAAAGGACTGATTGCTTTGGATGAAAAAAAGACCATCTGCATAGGTAACGATGGAAGTATCAGAGAAATCACAGATTCCAAAGTATTATTTATATCTTAAATAAATGATCTCAAAAAAAAAAACAATTTTCATGACGCTGAAAACTCAACACATTATCTAGATAACTCAATGCATAATACTGAAACACGACAATACTTCTTGTTTGGATGCCATTACAGCCATACCAAGCGTCAATTCACTAATACTAGCTGCCAAAAATGGGATAATAGTTTCATTAAAGTATCCCATTGACAAAGATCCAGAATTAAACTTTTATTCAATGCACAATAAATCCGTTAAACAGGTAAAATTGTTTAAATTAAAGAAATACTATACAACTAGGAGCTAAACAGCAACTAATGGTAATTTAGCTATGCATCATGAATAAAGAAAAAACCTTCGTTTCCTGCGGTATTGACGGCACCATATGTACTTGGGACCTGATACAGAACGTTTCAGAAAATACGGAAAATTATTTCGAAGAGATACTCATTAATATTAAAGAGTTAGCAGAGAAAAATCGAAACCTCAACCATTTGAGTAGCCGAATAAACGAAATCGTGGCCGAACATTCGTTCGAAATAAAACGCCTAGAAAGTTCTTACGCCGAAAAAATTCAACTTCTGGAACAAAACAATTCTTGTATTGTTAAAAATCTGAAAAAACGAATTAAAGTAAGTAATTTCAATATTTACGAGAAATCAAACTATTGTTGCGAAGCACGTTTTTTTTTTTTTTTAATTTTTTATGAGCAGACTTTGGAAAAAGAACACTCCATGGAATTGAACCGAATACATCTTGATATTACTCAAATGAAACAAACGCACACCTTACAAATGGACCAATTAGATTCAAATTTTAATAACAAATTGCTATACGAATTTCAGAAATATGACACTTTGAAAGACGAAATGGAAAAAATGAAAATTACCCATCAAAAGTAAGAATAGCAGTTTATATAGATATTATTTAATTTCTATTCAATGTGATGATTTTTTTTATAGAACTCTGGCAGATATTCTAAAATCTAAAGAGAATGAGATCGAAACTCAGAAAAATCAATTCATGTCTGAAATAAACGATCTTAACGGGAAATTAGTTCAAGTAAACAAACATTTGTTCATTTAAAGTATATTTATTAATGTAATTTGATGTTTTTGTTTGTGTTTTTTTTTCAGTTGGAAAAAACTTTGAAAACAGAAAGAGAATATTTTGAAAACACTTTAAAAAATGAACAAAACAAACGCTTTAAAGAAATCAACGATTTGCAATCCTCTTACGAATTACAACTGAAAACGGAAACAGAAAATAGCTCCAATTTGAAATCCGAATTAGGAATTACTAAAAAAAAATTAGCAATGTTAGGTTTCTTCGATTTAAAAATATATATATTATACATCTTCTATATACATATAGGAAACCGATAGTAATATGTATATCTATATAAAGGGTTCCATCTCAATGCAACCTGCTTCATACCACAAGTACAGTAATTCATGAGACATTGATGTATGGTAATTTGCCTACATGAAAAACTGAGTGGTTCGAAATGAAAAAAAAAAACAATTATTCGAGCACATGGTTGAACATAGAGTGTTGACTACCAAAAAAATTAAAATTACGAGTCCAGGGACGTTTTTCAGAGTTATCAACAAAAATTTTGAGAAAATACTAAATTTTTCTCAATTTTTTTCATCCTATCTCACAACACACTTTGTTTAATTCCACCATTCTTTCACCAGTGCTACTGCCTACTCATCTTACGAAGGAGGTTACATTGAGATGAAACACCTCGTATATTAATTTTATTTCATCATTTATCTACTTATGACGTGCTCATTCAAGGTTACAAAAAGAACGAGACGAATTCAAAACAAGCGAAGCTGCATTCGAAACCGAATACGATAACTTGAAACAAAAACATGCCGAATCTTTACATCAAATTGATAGCCTCAAAATTACAATTCAAAACAAAAACGAAAACGTGGAAGAAGGAAAAAAACACATTTCAGAACTTCGCAAAAAAATCGAGACATGTCCGCCTTAAAATCAGACTTGGACAATAAAATAAACGCCTTAGAAAAACAGATACAACAAAACGATCATCATCTGCAGCTCAAAATCGAAGAAATTGGCACGGTATGGATAATTACTATTTTTGAGTGGATAAAAACGTCAAAAAACTGACTTAAATTTTTTAAAGCTCGAAAAACGTATAAAAAAAGAGCAAAAGGACAAGATGCAATTACAAAATGATATACTTCATTTGAATATTAAATTGCAAGGAAAAGAATCGCTAATGCAAATGAATACTTCTAAAATGCACGTCCTCAAGACACAAGTCGAGAATATGAAAAGCGATATATGCCAGTTGAAGGATTCCATACAACGACCAGAAGAGCTGAAAAAACACGTCAAGGTAAATACACGTTCAACAAGCATTTTTTTCTTTTATCTTTCAAGTGACAAGGTTACGATTGTTTTTTAGCATTTATTAGCAAAATACTTGACGGACAGCGAAGCGAGTCGGCCATAATGAGAAATAGAACACGCTGATATATTCGTAGCTCATTTCCAAGTTATAAAAAAATTCGCGAAGTTCGTTAGGCAATAGGCAAAAAATAATGACGTTCAATTTAAATAAATAATGCAATTTATTAGGTATTTCCTTTTTTTAGTCATGCACCATTTACAAAAACGTTATAGATACTTAATTACAAAAATACAATTGTACTTAGTTCACACGCACTCGATTTGTGGAGATTTTCGTTCGCCAAATAAATAAAATATCTGCCGAATAATCACCGTTAAAATATACAACTAATTAAAAAATAATTGATACATACGCTTACTATCGTAATGTAATTACAAAACAAAAGGAATGATTGCCTTTCTTTGTTTGGGATAGTCGGGAAATTCTTTCTTATAGTTGCGGTGCTTTCCTAAAGCCCATACAGCCATTTGATAGAAACCAGCGAAAGTGAATAAAGCAGCTATAAAATAAGCAGAAAAGTTGAAATTTCGACGACATACTGATGAACTGAAACATCGAAATGTCCATAAATTCACAAACCTGGTAAACAAAAAGTCATGACAGTGAACCCAACCCAACTTCCAACTTCGTAGAAATAATTGGGACATGAGATATAATCGAACAACACGGTGAATGGGTTCGATGTAACAACCGGAATACGCCTGACTTTCGTGCCTGGTGGACGTAAATCTCTAAGAGCCAAATGAATACTTAGATTTCCCAATTCGCAAAGCTGAAAGAAAAAACAATCTATGGTAACTCTATGCATTCCAAGAAAAAGCGAAAATAAGGACCATAACCAGGTGGACGGGGTTTGGAGTCCCATGAGCTACATCTCTCAATTATTGTAATGTTGTTAAATTGCATAATTTTTCTACATATAATATCAGTTGGCGAGCAAATCTATACTGAAATCGCTTTCTCAACTTGAAAAAAAAATGTATAATGAATTGATATAACAAAGTACAAAAAATCATTGCGAAAGAGAGATAGAGAAAAAAAATGCCTCCTTAAAAATAACGTAGTAAAAAACATTCATAAATTTTTCGTATTTACTGAAGAAATTCATGCTAAAAAAATCCCGCACTCTCTTCCAACTACACTATAATAATTTTTTCAACTAAAAAATTAAATTTAATAAAAATTAGTATTTCAAAATTTTTAATAAAAATTGTTGTTTCAAAATTTTTAATCAAAATTATTATTTCAAAATTGATATAAAAAAATTATCCCAATAATTTAAATCTGAAAAAATTTCTAACTCCTTTTCACTGATACATCCTGGCTATGGCCCTTACGAAAAGTCTACGAGTATAATATCATTACCACAAATATGACGAAGCCTACGAAGCTCATGCAAGAGCAAGGGGGCGTGTAGAGAGGATGATTCACGTGATAGGAGACATACGCCGCGAATCCCCAATAATAGGAACAATTTTTGAATAAGTTCATGATTGGCATAGTGGAATGTGAGAATCTATGCACGAATACTGTCTCGTATAACCTTTTGGCATAATGGAACGACCAACAAAGTGCAGCTACGCTGTAAAATAAAATTTCAGAACTAATTATAAAGTCCGCCTATTCTCTTGATATCGTCAAATAATCGCAAAACGAGATAAACATTTTTTTTTTTTTAATTAACGCTCCGTTGAACGTGTGCGAATTTACACGTATTTTTCGTACATGTCTATCGAAGGTTACTACTGAACTATATTTCAAGTTCAACCTAATTATTTCGATATATCTATAACTGGTTAGGAAATACGTACTGTACAACATCGGCGTAGGGTTTAGCGTCCGCTCCGGCTCCGTAGACTAAAGAAGGTCTAAAATAGAATAGTAGATACGAAAATAACGGACCAGCGTATTCACATAAAAATACTGTCGACCAACCAATCTGAGGTCCGAGATCTTTGACATACAATTGTGAGCCATTTTTTAAACCTAGAGGGCAATTCAGGGATAAATTTATGATTTGTCAAGTTCTTCTTTATCATTACTTATCAAAGAGAATTTCATACCTAAGCTTTTCAACGTATCTGAATCTTTCAAAGTTTTCCCTCGAGGTTCCAATCGAATTGATTGCCTCTCTGGATAGAGTAATTTCTTTAACCGATATACTCCTTTTTTAACATCACTGATCGTGGATGTTTCTTCCAACTGAAAAAAAAAAACTTCGATGAAGAAAAGATATTTTGAGGGTGAATTTAAATCCGTCATTTCTCAACGTATACTGAACAGAAAAAAACGCAGTGTAATGTGATAAACTGATAAGTCACTTCATAACTCATTCATTTCTTAACAATTTGACTCCTACAGTTCATCATCTCATTTCAATTGTAACGATAAATAAACATGAAAAAAAAATTAGAACAAATTCAAAAATAAGCTTATCCAATAGATTGAAAGAATTTTGGGAAAGTCATCAGACATTTGCTCGAACTTTTCCAACATAAATCGAACTATCACCCCACAAAGTGTATCTTTGGTCATTTAGAAAACGCATAATTAACAACGAATTATTTTTTATCATTATATCTAAAAAGATTTTCAATGAATAATAAATTTAGAATGAAAATTGAAATAATTTAACTCTAACTATTACAGCTTACTTGACTACATTTTTTTTCGAGGTCAGCATTCGCATCTAGACCGTGCTGGAAGTTTAATGAATGTTACATAAAGAAATAAATGAAAGAAAAATAGCGGTCATTTGATAATAATAGCCAAAGATACAACTTTGTGCAGATTCTTATTGCTAATTTCCAAAATTCTAACAAGCCCTAACATGACTGCTTACGTTTCTTTTTTTCCTCAAATATACTTCTTACGTTAACTTCCGCTACAAAATTAGCTTAATATCGATTACTTTAGACTTTTAAATCTATAATAAATTTGAAAATGAAACAAGGGCCCCAAATGTCGGTTCATCGAACCTTCTCAAATTATGCACCCAAAAATTTTAAAAAGAATTAATAAATTCATTAAATATTAATTGCGATTTCCGAAATATCAAAAATATGAAAAGCCTTTCGTACCTACTTAAACCATCTACTGAATAACATCCCTAAAAAGATCGTTTCGATATTAATTGGATAAGCGTGGTGAAATTTATTATAAGATCCATTTGACGCACAAATATGTCATCAAGCAAGGAAAAAAAGGAAAACTGTCAGGGCGAAACCTCAAATAGCTTTCCAGTTCTTTGTTACTATGACCTATGACTGATCACACTGTACGAAAAAAAACAAGCCCTGACCCCTGACCTTGAAAAAACTGTATCAATACCGAAATACATTTATGTTATAGATGACCCTGTTCACCAAATGCCTGTCTTTTCCTTTTCATATCGTCATCATATTAATATAATAAACCATGACGACGTGATCGACTCTGAAAAATACAAATATACTATAACAAAACTGACACCCCAGTTTCTTCGATTTAGAACAATGAGAAGCCAAAGGGCAAAAATAAAATTCAAAAACATTTCGATATAGTAGGAAAACCGCAAAACGCGGATAAAATCAAAGAATTAACATAACTGCTCTACTCAGATTCGTCATACAACAGTAAACTCCATGAACAATATTCCATCAACCTTCAAGGACAACGCAGTGTCGAAAAACGTAGAACGTAAACATTTTCAAGATTTACTTGGTTTTGCGAATAACCTGGTTTAAAAGTCAAAAAGCTGGCAAGCCTAAATTATATTTTAAACAAATAATAACAAATCCATAAATTTCCACTCGTCAAAATACGGAATATAGATGATGGAGCCGGTATTACCGGTATGAATCACCTTGAATAATCACTATGCATTTCTTCGACGAAAGAAAATGTTAAATGGAATAACCATTTACCTACATGCTCAAAAATATAAGTTTACATGATAGTGAGGTCCCGCAACCAAAATCATATCTAATCACAACTCATAAACATGGCGAAACTGAAATATACGACCGATTGATGAAAAAGTCAAGCAAATGTTGACCAAAATTTAGTACGTTTCAAAAGAAAGTAAACTGATAAAACTCTCAAACGTACTTTAACCGTTAAGTTAACGAACATTAGCATACAATGGCACGCTAATAAATATTTTAATTGGCAGTTCGAGTTTTACTCGATCATTAACATACGAAAAAACTAAGTTGCCTGGTTCTCGTACTTCACACCATTCGACTAAGAAATTGGGAAAGCAGCTTCATATATAATTTTTTGAGAATTTCTTAACGCGTCTAATTATAAAATTGAAACAAACGTTTCAAACTGATCAATAAACTTCATTTTCAACGCTAATGTACAACAGGTTTCGAACAAATGATTATGGGATAATTAAAACAGGTTTCAATACCACCGATTTTGAAGGTTGCTATACGTGCTAGCGTAATTAAATTGGTGAAATTTTTGTCAAAAATTTGTTAGTGGGTTTTAGCTCAAAATCACATTCTATTTCATATTTCAACCTAGTAAGTAAAATCATAGCGAGCTGAATAGATGATACAAATTTACATCTTTTTAACAGAGTGGCAGTCAACAAACACAAATATAACATTATGAATGAAATGATGGTATAAACTATTACATTCTATGAATAGCTCAATTCATCAGAACTCATCATACTTACTTCTAACTTCCCAAAACTTTTGGATGATGTGGATAAAATTTCAATCTGAAAAAGAATAGGATAATGTTGAATCAAGACATCTTGTTATCGGTGTGTTTGCACACAATTTTTGATTAAGACTGCAAATTTGGTAAGCGAAAATTACAGCGATTAAAATATCTACAAGATTCACTAACCTCCATCATATAAGCCAGCTAGAAATAAAACTCTTATCACCAATTCTTAATCACAATTCCACATTGATCGAAGAACACCGAAGGTAAGCACGGGTGTTCTATAATAATACTACAGAATGTTGAAGTAGAACCGAACGTTTAACAACTAACGAGATAAAACGCTGTTACTACTATAACTCGAAGTACTTCACCCAGTGGAATAAGTTTGAGTTGAAGGTCAGCAAGTTGGAAAAACTCGACTGATATCAACAAAACAGAGGAAGATAACTTTCAAACCAGATTAAAATAAAATTATAGAAAACGCAATGTCTTTTTAAAATGAAATTAACAATTTGGTGTAGTTCGTATTATTGAAGTAATGAATTTACCGCGTGCAAGAAAACAAACGCATTATTATGTCATGACGCCGGCGTTGATTCAGTTGATAACGCTGTTTCAGATAATCGAGGGGAGGGGGAATGAATGCATGAGAAGTGAAATATGAATAGGCCTTACTTTTGAATCAAATAATTACGTAATTTTCATGTTAATTTTCAACTCTATGCTTTTCATCTAAACTCATCAGTAGAGTAGTTGAAATCAAGTTAGTTTTTGACTCTTCTCTCCAACAGAGAAAAAATAGCGATTGCAAAAATTTTCGCCGCTTCAACATTATTAGTGCATTAGTGATGATAACCACACATCACCACTGCCAACTATTTCCTTGTTTTTTTTTTCAGTGTTTAAATTACACTAATTTCACTTTCTATAGTGCATCAAGTATCTTGATACTTCGATATGATACATTGTAAAACGACAGTAACCATACAAATAAAGACACAAATTCAAAGAAAAATCTCATTTTTAAAAATCTCAAATACATTTTATTGTTTTTGCGCTAACTCACGCTCCTTAGCTTTTTCGATCTTAGCAATACGAGCAGTTGATTTGGCACCCAAAACACCACCACCCCAGTGTCTTCTCAATTCGTCAAATCTTTCGTTGAAATTGTTCTTAATCGTTTCTACCAATTTCGTCAAGTTAGTCCTATCGCTATTATCAACCTGAAATGAAATAATTGATAAAATTAGATCCTGTTCATCTTCTCGTTGTATTATTGAAGTCAAGGTGTATGAAGTATATAATAAACTTACTTGGGTGATTGCTACTGCGGTACAAGTTTTACGACGGACTAGACGTCCAAGACGAGCTTTACTTTTTACAATGCAATATGGAACGCCCATTTTACGACATAATGCAGGTAAAAATAACACCAACTGCGAAAAATGTAAATTACTTTTAGTTTAACTTAATATTCAACATAGGTCGCAATTCTAGGTTTGAATTGTGAGTGCTCAGTGTTAAAAAGCTCGTAAAGAATAAAAACAACATGAAAATTCAGTAAATTCATAAAATCATCATTGCTGAAATAAATGACAAAACAAATAATATATTTTTTATAGTACAAACCTCCAAGGGATCAACATCATGGGAGATAACTACGAGTTGAGCTTTTTTCTGCTCAACAAGTTTCGTCACTGTGTTCACACCTTGACGAACGACAATGGGACGCTTGGTTGGTTTATCAACTTTCTTTTCAACTTTTTTCTCAGCGCGTGCTTGTAAACGTCTTTTTTTCGCAGCAGCAGTTTCTGGTCGGTATTTCTCGAGTAATTTGAATAACTGAGTTGCTGCGATCAAATATTACGTTAGTATGTGATACAGGTAGGATAAACAGCATGCATATTCATTAGAACACAGATCGTCATCAGTTTGGTAGTTATCAATCATATCATTCAGATAGCAAATACTCGAATAAAATAATTCATCACGAATAAAATTATCAACAAAATAATTCAGCTCATCCTCAGTAATTTACTGGTAGATATTTCAATCATTACACTCTGATAGCAAATACTCGAAATCATCCATCATTGGAAAAGATATCCATTAAAAACAGAGAGGAGTATGAGTTCAACTAACCTGTAGCACGATCAATAGTATGAGAGAACTGGTTGATTGGTGGCGGAATTTTCAATCTTCTTTGTAGAACAGCCTTCTGACGTTGGATCTTAATGTATTTAGGCCATCTGACGAAACGACTTAAATCTCTTTTGGGTTGAATGTGTTGCCCTAAAGCGAAAAAAAAAAATGTACTCGTACCGAATCGGCATATGGGAAAAGATATAACGCGACCATCAACATGAAATAAAAGCTCAGAGTCAAATATCAGCATTTACAATAGATAATCGAATACGATTACTCAGGTGAAGAAATTCTACGGTCTAACATCATAGCTAATTACTTCATTCATGTAACAATTTTGACATGAAACACTTCCTTACCAATTCCAAAATGTCTCGGCCTCTTTTCGAATAATGGATTAACGATTTTCGGCTTTTCAATCTTTTTCGGTTTTTCTTTCAACAGTGGAGCTGGAGCTACTTTCTTCCCTTTGGATTGCACCTTCTTTTTACCACCCTATAAATGAAATACGTACACATTAGACATACATTACAAACATTACAGCGAAAACTGAAATAGCTACATATTCGGTCTGAAGAGTGAATAAGCTGAAAAACTTCAGAGATTCAGAAATAGTAATTAAGATGACAATAAAGGAAAAAGAAATTACTACGTGAAATCATAAAGCCGGAATGCCAGCAAGAAACGTGTACAATATAAGAGTTTTGAAACTATCACATTCAAATACCTTTTTATCCGTTTTGGGCGGCATCTTGGACCCACAATTAGTGACCGGTCGCTTAGTATTTATTACCTAATACACTTATTGATATTTAAACTTAAATCATATCGTAAAAATGAAATTTTTCATGAAAACGATTTCATCGGCCCTCACACAACTGTTTGAGATTTCAAAACGTCACTTATTGTATTTCTGCAGTGTGAGAAGAATTCAACGATGGATTTTGAAAGTGGAACCAGTAATGTCGTTGGTAATTTTTTTGACTTTTTTTTCGTGAAATAGCGTGTAATAATTTCAGGTATTTTTAGTAAAGTTCAACTTTTTTGATTCTAAATGAGCAATAATCCGTATTTAGAAATGAAAATTACAATAAAATTGTAAATTATAACCATATAAAATCACATTTTTGGTAAATTATTCCAAATAAAAATGAAAAACTTCAATTTAGTTTCTGTGAAAGAAAAAAAAAATTTTTTATAATATCCTTGCTTTCTGAATTTACTGTTTCGATTATAATAATCGATTTTTATTCATTTATAATATCTTTGACAATGTTCTGGATTATTCTAGAATCGTCAAAGAAAGGTGATAATGCCAACTAAAATGCGAAATTCAGTTGAGTTCGGAACCAAAAGTGAACGTGCATTCGTACGAAGTTGGCAAGAAGTGTTAGTAGTGATTCAGTGTATTAATAATTTTTACGCAGAATTGTGAAAAGTGATACGTTCGTGTACAAAGATTATTGTTTAAATTGTAAATTGCTAACTGAAATACGTGATACTTGTTCTGGAGATCGTTATCCTATCAATTTTTTAACAATTTTCATAAGGTAAGGTTAGAAAATTACGATACTTCGAGCATCTTCTAACTTATATCGTTGTGTCTTGAAAGCATTCAAATCTCTGGTGTTACGTAGTGCTTTTTGCGTTATGCTGATTATTTGATCTATTTCGTTTATGGTACTTTTTTTTTATATCAAAATTGAACAATCCTTGGTTATGTGGTTATAATTGAAATTTCTAGTTCGTGCTTTCTGTCTCGTATTTCTATAATATCTAAATTGAAAATTTTTTTTTTCGAATTTCCTCATATGTATTGTAAATTAACGTAGCTGAGATGATAATTTATTAATTAAAACGAGCATACTGGTTATATCACTGTTCGATTAAAGGTCAATATTGACTTTTGTTGAATTATATATTTGTGCTTGTGAATTAACATACATTTGTCGATTTTAGGTATTATTGTTCGTGAAAATGGGAAAAGATTTTTACCAGATTTTAGGAATTCCGAGAAACGCTTCAGACGACGAGATCAAGAAAGCATATCGCAAATTGGCCCTCAAATACCATCCTGATAAGAACAAAGCGGCCGGGGCCGAAGAAAAATTCAAAGAGGTCGCCGAAGCTTACGAAGTTCTAAGTGATAAGAAGAAGAAGGACATCTACGATAAATACGGCGAAGATGGCCTTAAAGGTAGCGCTGGCCCCGGTGGCGGCTCTGCTGGTCAGGGCGCTAATTACACATACACGTTCCACGGTGATCCTCGAGCCACATTTGCACAGTTCTTCGGTACATCTAGTCCATTCCAGGCGTTCTTCGATATGAGTGGCAGTGGAGGACAGAGTAGGATGTTCGGATTTAGTGATGATGATATGGAAATCGATGATCCATTCGCTCTAGGTGGTGGCTTCCGTGGACCGGGTGGAGGCGCTTTCAGATCTCAGTCGTTTAACGTGCACGGATCTCCTAGTAAATCAAAAGATAGAGAACAAGATCCTCCTATTGAACATGACTTATATGTATCATTAGAAGAGATCGATAAAGGATGTACGAAAAAGATGAAGATATCTCGACGAGTTTTACAGCCAGATGGTAGTTTACGTAAAGAAGATAAAGTGCTTACAATAAATATTAAACCAGGATGGAAAGCTGGTACCAAAATCACTTTCCAGAAAGAAGGCGATCAGACTAGAAATAAAATACCAGCAGATATCGTATTTATTATCCGTGATAAACCGCATTCTCTATTCAAACGCGAAGGCAGTGATATTAGATATACGGCTAAAATTTTGTTGAAACAGGTAAGCTTTTGTTGATCGTTACATTTTAATTCAATGTTTAATTACGTTGAAATCATATAACTCATTAAATTCAATTTTATGTTTTAACATTGTTATGTGACGTGTTCTTACAGGCATTATGTGGTACAATAGTAAGCGTTCCAACGTTATCCGGCGAAAAAATCCAGTTAAATTTATTAAACGAAGTGATTAAACCTAACACGACGAAACGTATTGCTGGCAAAGGTTTGCCATTTCCTAAAGAACCCAACAGGAGAGGCGATTTACTTGTCAGCTTTGACATCAAATTTCCAGATAGTATACCTGCGGGTGCTAAAGACATATTATATGATACACTGCCTAGCGATTATTAATTCTCATCTTCAGTTACTGATTCCATTCATCATTTGAAATCTGAAGTATATTATGTATTTTTTATTGTGTATTTGTACTTAATGTTTGTATAGAAATTTTTGTACTATTACTGCTACTTCTTATACTACTACAACAACTACTACTACTACTACTACTACTATGTAAGTTATTATTTAGCGATCACAAATTCAGAAGGATGTTATTACCCTTGTATATGATACGCGTGTAATGTAATTATGACTGTAGTATTTTATCGAATTCTGTACGCTGTAATAGGTAGGGCCATTCTAGGAATTGAAATCTTGGAAACCTGATGATCTTTGTAGCATTTTGATCTTGAATACCCCTAGGATTTATGGAGTCAAATAATTTTTCATTATGTTATTAGCCGTTAGTAGTTTTGTTTTTATTTTTATTATACGTTTCCACGATGGTTAGGTAGGGATGTTTAGACTGATAACGTTTTTTTTATAATGAAAAATTGTTCTCGAATTTTTCCATTTTCTGTATTTGCTGAAATTTTTAATTTTCATTTTATTTTTACTTTCGATACAACCGTGCGAATTGTATTTTATTTATTGTATATACGATATAATTATGTATAGAATAATCGAAGTCATAAGTACGTTTGATCTTATTTGTATATAGAATGACGTACGAACGTCTTGCTGTAAACTCGTTTAAAGGGTGATAATAACCGATTTGTTTAATATTTAATGTAAGCGTGTAAATTACCATCGTAAGTTGTAAATATGTACAGAATTTTTGATTAAATTTTTTTTTTTTAATTTTGTTCTTTTATCCTTATTTTGCGACTTGTGAAAGTTGATAGATTATCGCAGTGAAGTTGAATTTGAGTACATCAGTCATAATAGCAAATTGAGATTTGAACGACGGTAACCTTGCGTATTTGTATTGTAGTTCGCATAACGGAATTGAGTAGGCGGAAGTGAGGAGGTATGACATCATGGTTGTCTAGCCTTGTTGATATTCAACATCGTCGAAGACCATATGTTGGATTATTAATATATTCGTCCTAGGTTGTTATTTCACGTTCATAAAGATAACATTATTTCTCCCTGTATTTTTATAGTTAGCGTTGATTAAACGAGATCATTTGTCAATACGTATCGACTGTTGGTATCGTCAATCGACAAGTACTTACGCACAACTGCGAAGAAAAATTTACGATAAACTGTGACCATTTAAAGAATAGTTGATGTTGTTTTGAAGCTTATTTCCTTTAGCGCGATGAAGGTCCGCTCATTCCTCGGTGTTCTTTCAACACAGAAAAAAAATTACTTATCAAGTAAACTGTCAATTCCAGAATCAGATAGATATCTAGAAAAAGTTGAGTATTCTTTGTTGTACAGTGTCTTCTAAGTCTCAATTATCAGTTCTTGTTGATCGATTATGTAACTCATGGCTGTAGAATCCGTGTAAAATTTTTAACCATAACTAAAGCGATCATCCGAGTGCAATGTAAAATAAAAAAAATGAACCGTGTAGGTACACGAGGCGAGTTCGTGGGTCGAGTAAAAACCTACGATAAATCAGAAGTTTTGACAAATCGACGTTAAACGTACTGCATTTGAGAAGAATGTATGATTTGTATCACTAAATTTACAAATGTTGTTGGGCAGAATTTGAATCGCTCGAAAATGCATCATCTACAATAATTGCTTATTCATGAGGAGATGTGTGGGTTAAAATTCGGTTAAATATTTTATTACTATAAAGTTTTTGGATTCTTTGCGGGCGTTGGATATTAACATTAGTCGGATCGAACTTCCTTTTATTTCAATATTGCAACAATATAAGAGAAGTGGTTAAATGAAACTTATATTTGTTTTGAATTTTATTTGATGTACATATGTAGGATTGTAGGTAAAGATTAGTTTGTCGATCAATATTCAAGGTGATAGTCTCAAAAATTATGACGATAAATTTTACATAATAGGTACATATTTGCATATCTATCATGAAAAGAGTGTCGGAAAAAACATTTGATTTGAGTGTTGGTGAAGTGGTAGTAACAATTTTTGCAAATAATCGTAAAATTATGTAAATGATGGTGATGTTGAGTGATATGAAATGTCTTTAACAATCCATTTGTTGTATCATTTTAATTCCTGTGCTCGTACTGTAGGGATGTATACAAGAATCCCATCAAACAACAGCAAGGTTATTAGGTACACAATACCTATACATATTAGTTTTGAAGATATTATTTGAAATAACATTCAGTACGGTTGAACATTGTTCCTGAAGGTACCAAATTTTTGCTGTATATTATACAAGTAGACCTTTGACTTTAGATCTTGAGTTTGTTATCTATTTTTTTGTTTTTTGTAATTTTGAAGAAGAATCAAAGCGAACATAAAAATGAACGGAGTTCAAGAACACATCAGTTCAAGTACCGAGATACTGATGTCTATTCAAGTGCGTTATGAACAAAGAAAATCTGTAAACTCGTTATACAAATCCTGTAGGAGTAAACGTGTATTCATCTCGTGAATACAGATTTTGGGATCATTAACTCAGCGTGATGATGAATCACTTGAATCAGATTACCTACTTGTAGCAAACTAAAGATGATCAACGACATCTTGCTTTTTTTTCTGGTGTAAAAGAATAGCAAAATGTCGAAATATGAGTGTAAACTCGTGCATATCTTGAGATATATTTCATGGTTTTTGTTTTTATAGGGAGGAACGATAGAAAGGATTATTGAAAGCTGATTACGCAGACACGAGTCGGACGGTAATTCACCGAAACGAACAGATTGCCCAAGCCATCACGTGATAAGATGTAAGTACTTTTGACGAAGATAACATGAAACCCACAAACCGATGATGAGATTGTGGTAATTAATATACG
>VFXL01000140.1:18337-60001 GCA_009761765.1 Phenacoccus solenopsis | reverse complement strand
CCTAATTTGAGAAGGAGTTGTCGTGGGAGTAGGGGTCTTATTTTTGCGTTTCAGATCATATCTAGGAAATGTCCAACTTTTTAGTATATAACTACATATTATTGGAGAGGCTGTGCGATTGGAACAACGTATTGTTGGACCTGTTGTTGTTATTTTTTTTTGTAGCTTTATATATATATATATGCTACCATCCTTGTCAGGCCCTGGACCGTAGATATCAAACAGACGTTCCGAGTCCCGACCTTATTTAAAGAGCTAGAGATGCTCGCGTGAGGTTTTTGGAAACCACTTTAACGTAGTATATTATAAACCTTTAGAGGTGTAAGAAAAATTCAAAATTCACGTATACAAATGATATGCAATGGTTCTTATAAGATACACTTCAGATTTAATACTATCCTTGTCAGGCCTAGGTGGGTCTACCCAAAATAGCACCATATCCAGGGCTTCCCAACATTTGTATAAAACTGAAAGCTATGTAAGCTCAAATATACACACAAAACGTTGCGAGACCCGAAAGTGGTCTCGCAACGTTGGATCGGGTCTCGGAAAGATAGTAGCATTTCCAAGATCTGGCCTGACTTTACCGTACCATACCTATATATATATGATATATTTTTCTTCCTCACTCGCAGCAAAGGCGTATATTGATGAACATTTCTGAAAATTTGGTGAGGTACTCTTCTTGGAAACGCAAAAAAGCCATTTTTTGTTTTTTTCAATACAACAAAAAATTGCGAATTATTCAAAATTTGAGGGGGGCTGGAAGAAGAACAAAAAACTCAAAATTTTTGTTTTTGATCTCATAAGTAAAAGTGAGTTACGGACATCCACATATCCAAATTCCAGCTTCTCAAGTTCATTTGGAGGAAAGTTAGAGCTAAAAACAGGTTTTAAAGAGCAAATTGCTGTAGGAAATTTCACGAATCTTCCATATTTCCTTACTAAATCGACCTAAAAAGGTCAAACTTGATATATGAGGTTTGTTGATGACTGGAATACGACATCTTAACTTTGAGGTCAAGAGAATCCGAAATGGGAAATCGTCAAAATTTGAGAATAACTTGAAGAAACTAGTCAACTTGAATCAGCCCCAATTAAAGACTCAGCTCAAGTAACGCGGCATGGCTGCTTACATTTCTGTTCTATATTTGTTAGTAATATTAATCCGGCTATAAATCGCCCCTTAGGGGCAGGGGTGGCTGTTGGTCATTCATGTTATAAAAAAATCGGAATTGTCATAAATATAACACTGTTTGATAAATATTTATTTTTATTGTTTTATTAGTGTCATGTACAGCCACTGGGGCTGGAGGCACGTGTTTTAAGATTTAGACCTGTATAAGGAGACCAGTTAAGATGAGAAACCTGAGAAGTGACCGAATGGTGGACTCCGAGTCTCCAATGGGATCCGGGTAAAAGGAGCTGTCGTCTATGGGAACTATATTTTAGGCACTCCATGTCTTACTGTCAGCTGGATAGAGCACCCAGGACACAAGGCTGGGGCAGTTTGAGAAAGAAAATGAGAGTTATGAATCAGGACACAATGACCTATGAAGTCAGCAAAGAGAGACCTCTTCTCTCCTATTATTTCCAAGTGATGTTTTATGCCAGAGCTCACTGATTTATTATTAATTCTTGAAAACATGGTGAACTTTCTTTTTTTTTTTTTTATTTAAATAAAAACTAATTAAAGAAGGTTTAGATCCATGTAATTTTCAAAAAATTGATGACAACGTATCTTTCAGTCTTTGGATGAGCAAATACATATAATTATTAGACCCTAAAATTTACAAATTTCTCAAAAACAATTAATTTTTCTATTTATTTATTTTTTTTCCAAAAACAGTACCCAACTTTCATTTTGGAAAATTTCAAAATTTAATTGGAGGCTGTAATTTTCATCGTGTCCTTTTGATGACATTTGGCAACATTAATCATTTACCCTCTCCACTTAAAAAAAAAAAAAAAAAAATTAAAATTCACTCTACCTTCTTGTGCTTAGAAGAGAGGGAGTCGTATCAGGTTGTGGTGAATGCAGAGATCTTATCAATATATTTTCGTCATCTCAAAGGTGTGCCTGCTCCACTCCGGTTACCGACATTATTGCAAATATTTTCTCGTAAAAATTTTTCCTACTCTATAAAAGTTAATCGGACTCGCGGGTCGAAACCATAATATGTTGGACTTTTGTATTGGTTGTAATAAGGATACGGTTTGGTGTTCCATAGACTAAGGGTAAAAAGAGAGAAGAAAATTTTCTCGATTCGCACATGTTATTTTTCACAAAACTGCGAAGCCACGAACATAAATTTAGATTTAAAGTAAATGGATTTTGATATTCGACAACAATAACATTTAATGTTCGCCAGCTCTTATTTTACTACGAGAGAGAAAGCGCAATAGAGAACCGTATAGTCGGCTGTAGACGAGAAGAAAAGAGCAAAAAATAAAGAATAACAGAATAAACCGAAGATATGAAAAGAAGGGTAAGACAAACAATGCAAACAGAGCTATTACTTTTAAATCAGCTTTGGATTCTTATTTCATTTCCAGTCAACAAAGTAAAAACTTTTTTAATATTGTTATTTTTTCGCGTTTTAAATTGTTTATTCAGATGCTTTTTAGAAAAATTTCCGCCGTCGCGAAGAGATTTTTAAATTAACAAATCGCTGGATTCGCATAGACCGAATGAAATTTGGCCTTATTTTCGGCTGATGGTTGGAGCGTTTTATTAACGAGAACGTATGAGCCATGGGCCAATTATCAGCCTTAAAATAATCCTTTTATGTGGAAAAAAGACGAGTCGATTGAATGGTGAATACGCTTTACCGTGATACGCTCGGCTAAACCAAGTTACGTAATTAACGATACTGTAGTTTATAGTATAATTAATCCAAACGAGGACGAAATTGTCGTAAATTCGATAGTCGCAGGCGTCGCGATAAATACGAGATCGAAATTCGAATGTTTAACGAACGGTGGTGCTGGTGTCACCCAACCCACCCTGTCATGTCATCACTACTTCCGTGGATATTTCGTTCGATGCTTTTAATTAGTCGCGGCAATTAACAACAGTCCAACGAGTTTGTTTTAAGCGTCGAAAACATCAGCGTTAATTTCGCGTAATTTTTTCTCCCCTTCCCCTCTCCGAACTATGTTTGACGTTCGTTGTAAAACGAAGCAAAATGTTTATTTTGTATTTGCGCCACGCCGCTTCGGTTCGGCGTACCAATTTAATTTCGTATTTTTCTTCAATCCTGCGAGCACTCGAATAAGACGAGATTTTCATATTTTACATCAAGCAAGAGCAGGTTAATCGCTTTCGTCGAAATTAACTGTAGCCGCTGGTAGCATATGGAGGCGCCGTCGACGTAAACAAATCCAAATCCGTTCGTCACTTAAAACGCCTCATCGTTGGGTAAGCAAATTAAAAATAAGAATCTTACAAGCGCAAAGGTTCGAACGTGGCGTTGGTGTGTATAAACTATTTGATTAAAAAGGCTGTCCGTGCCGCGCCGGGCGTTCGATTAATTTGTACCGACGCGTTTTACGACAGCTTATTTTTTCTCCGGCCCAACGTGTATCGCTAATTGCTAGCACATTTTTAAGAATTCCCGCTTAAAAGAATTTTTCAGACGGATAAAATAAGAGAAACCTTTGAAAAGTACAGAAGTGTTCTATGTTTGATTTGATTAACGTTGGGAATGTTAACAGCCAACATCAGTTAAGAGTGTAATGTAACCGTTTCTAAAGTGTTTTGATTGCGGAAACCCCATAAAGTGAGTCTGAATTTCGTAACAACTGCCAAAGCAAAGAGGGGTTTTCGACGCTTAACGCCCTCCGCTCCGTCTTCCAACGTCGTCTATATAGGAAAACCCTCGCTGCTAAAACCATAATCAAAATATCTGAATAGGTTTATTTTAATTAACCACGGTTGCCTTGTTCGGGTTTCTTTGCTTAAAATCATATTATCATCGTTTAGACGCTCGGCCTAACTGTTGTTTACATTGCCCTCGAGAATGATTTAACGTTTCGGTTTAGTAGCGCATTTTTTTCCCCTCTTTTTGCCGAACCTCGTATAAGATTGGTGTCGCCGAATGACGAAACTCGGTACACTGAGTCAACTTGTACGGGTTTATTTTCGATGTATTATTTGTTCCACGTGAATTTTATTAATTAGCTATTCTAATCATTTCGAAAAAAAAAAGAAATTATTGAAGAGATGAAGCGAGTTATCGGAAGCTTTTTCGTATATTTTTCCATATTACGAAGGCAAGGACAGATTTAGGTGCGGCCTGGTGGTCCAAGCCCTGCATTCCAAGCTAACATAAAAGATACTTCACCAAAAATTGCATTCAATTACAACTATGTAGACAAGTAATAGTTGAATGAAAAAAAAAAAGAAAGTAAGCAGCTATGAGGTATTACTGGAATTGAGTACTACAGTGTTGTAGGAACAAACCCAAGAACGAGAACGAAGAGCAACAAGAACAGAGAATTTTCATTGTTTCTGAGGAACAGAACCAAGAACGAGAACATAAACATGATATGTATGAAGAACAAAGAACAGAACGAGAACAGAATATTTTCAAACTGAAAGATCAAAGAACGAAACGAGAACCAACTAATGTAAAATGCTGAGGAACGAGAACAAAAACAAGAATGGATGTAATTTCGGGTTGTTCTTCGTTCTTTTGAAAGTTAATGATTTATCATAAAATTAATAGATATCATGAGGGGAAAGAGAAAATAAAAAACTTCTAAAAGGGGACAAATGCTGCGTATACCCATATAAATCCTTTTTATTTATTTATTTATTTATTAATTAGGTTCAGTTAATTAATTTTCAATTTCAACAACAACATAAACTGTAAACACGTTATCAAAAAAAAGAAAGAAAGAACAAAAGAAAAAGTTGAAGAACGAGAACAGAACGAAGAACGAACAAGAACGAGACCATAAAGGATTGAAAAAACAAAGAACAGAACGAGAACAACATTGTAAAGAATTGGACTGCATTACGCAACCATGTTCTAAGTGAAATGAGGCGCCATAGACTTGTTGATCGATCTTATTTTTGTTTTTAATGAGAAAACTGGTAATGAATGAAATCATTCATGTTATTTAAATAATTTCAAAGACAAACAAGCAAAATTTGTTCAGTTTGATTGACTGACTTTGTTATAATTTACATTACATCAGAAACTTGTTGTAGTTAAAGTTTATGGCGCCTCATTTCACTTAGAACATTGTTGCGTAATGCAGTCCAATTAAAAGAATGAAGAACGGAACGAGAACAGTTGAAAAATTGAGAATAAGAACGAGTTAGGAACAGGATCAAATGACTGGGTCTTTCCAGGAACAAGAACAGGAACAAGAACAGACATATGTTCGTTCCTACAACACTGTTGGATAGAATAATTATGATAATTGATTCGCTCTCTGATTGGTCGTACGTCACGCGTGTAACAACCAATCAGCAAGTCGGGAAGTGGTTATTTACTTGGACTTACTGGTAAAATAAAAACGTGAATCACTGATCATTCAAATCCGAAATAAATTTCAGTCGTTCACTGATAACTGAACGACATTATTTAAGAATGTAGAAATGAAATTATTTTATCACGTTGTAGCGTTATGATTGGTCTTTATGTACGTGATGTATGACCAATCAGAAAACAAAACAGTTACCATAATTATTCTATTGGGACTTCTTCGGATTTGCAGATATTTTTTAAACTTTTCATACTCACAAATCACACTTGGTAGATTAAATGATATTTGTGCTGAGTGTGGTTAAGGCGTAGACATTAAGGTCGACGGGTTAAGGGGATACTTCATGTTTACATTTTGATGAGACTTTTTGAACGAACTTGTGCGATTTTAATGATCGTTCAAGATTTGAATACATCAAAGAGTTGTACTTATAGCGAACGATTTCGACCAATTTCAACAAAAATTTCCAATTTTTGATCAGTTTTTTCTTGATAGAAATTCAACTTTTTTCCAATTTCTTTTTTTAAATACCTTCTTTAGAATTAGATTAAGACTTGTATTTTCAGAAATGTTCGATATGTCATTTCTAAAAACGAATGATTAACGTTTAAAATTTTGCCATATCTTGCGAATTCTCACCCACTTAACTCTTCTTAAATCAAAAGGAAAGGAAATATTCGAAAATATCTCAAAAGTCAGGTCCTTTTAAAAGATTGATAAATAAAATAAAACTGGTCGGAATAAATTATATCGCGTTTTCAGGGAGAAATAACTGATTGAAGTTGACGTTCAAAACGAACCTCTTCTTGTCAAAATGTAAACAAAGAGTATAGCCTTAAATCAAATCAAATGTGATCTATTTTAATATGATGCGTGCTGATTGTGGTCCAATCAATTCAGATCAAATGTGATGTGATCTATTTTAATATGATTTGTATTGATTGTGGTCAAACCAATTCAGATCAAATGTGATATGATCTATTTAAATATGATTTCTGTTGAGTGGATTAAATCAACTTAAATCAAATGTAATCTGTTTTAATATGATTTGTGTTAATTGTGATCAAATCAAATGCAATGTGATTTATTTAAATCCATTTAAATATGATTTGTATTGAGGTGATCGAATCAATTCAGTGATATGTTTAAATATAATTATTTTGTGTCGAGTGCGGTCAAGTCAACTTAAATCAAATGTGATCTATTTTAATATGATTTGTGTTGATTGTGGTCAAACCAATTCAGATCAAATGTGATGTGATCTCAGGGGCGTACCGAGGACATTGTTCAGGGGGGGGGGGAGAAAACCAAAAATTGCCAACTAATACCATGAAATTTTACCAACTGTTGACCCTTTTTTTTTCTCTCCGCGAAAATAAGATGTTAAATAAGATGTCACAGTCTTCTTGTTAATCTTCAAAAAATGTAAAAATAGCTGTAATAATACTGCGCAAGTGATCAAATTTACCGACTTTATGCTAAAACTCAAAATTTTCCAACTTTCCAAAAGCCAAGGGGGGAAGCTCCCCCCTCCCCCTTTCGGTACGTCCCTGTGTGATCTATGTAAATATGATTTGTATTGAGATGGCCAAATCAATTCAAATCAAATCAAATGTGATATGTTTAAATATGATTTGTGTTGAGTGCTGTTAAATCAAATCAACTAAAATCAAATGCGATTTATTTAAAATCAGTACCGAGTCTGGAAACCTACCTATCTCTTCCAAACTCCATAAAAAATTGAATTTGGGCAGTGTTTCAGTTTTAGCTTTTTTTAAGGTTTGATTTAGCTTTTTTTATAGGTATAATAGCTTTTAAATGTTCAAACATGCTCTTTGTGTGTTTTTTTCTTCGCTCATTTCCCATCAAGTTTGGCTTTTTAGCTTTTTTATGAATTTCTGACAAAAATTATAAAAATTCTTGTAAAATCTCAAAATAATAATAATTATTATATGTTGAATTTTTTTTCAATTCTTGGTGATTAACGATTTACTTTGTACTTATGAGAAAATTACTGAAGTAGTGAATGAATCACATAAATAATTGTGTATTTACAAAGAATGATGGATGAATTTGAGATACATTAAAAAATTCGATGATTTAATCTAATGGGCTTACAGCTTGCACCCTCGTAGAAGAAATCGTTTTGTTGTAACTTTTTTCTCATCTTCTATTTTGAATTCATTTAGGCCCAAATTCAAGAGATCATATATTGGTCATCAACTAAACCTACATACAAAGTTTGATTTTTTTAGGTCGATTTGGTGTGGAGATATGGAAGATCAATGAAATTTCCTGTAATAATTTCCCCTCCCAAAGCCGTTTTTGCTCTAATTCCCCTTCAAAATCACTTGGGAAGGTGAAATGAGAATATGTTAGCCATTTTGGCTCATTTTTTTTATATAACACCACAATAAAAGTTTTTCGACCATTCATGTACTCATACCACATTTTGAGGTCCATAACCCCTGCTTCTCCCTTCCAATATCATTTGTGAAGTTGAATTTGGAATATAGTATACTTCTAATTCTCAGTAATCATATGAGTTCATATGAATTACTTTTTTACTAATTTAAGGCTCCTCAAGATCTACTTAAATTTTGATTATCCGCCATTTTGAATCCATTTTGAACCAAATTCAAGAAGTCATATTTTGATCACCAAATAACTCCACACACAAAGTTTCACTTCTTTGCATTGATTTCATAAAGAGATATGGAAGATTCAAGAAATTTCATTACTCAAAACTTGCTCAAAAAATCGTTTTTTGCTGTAACATTCCCTCCAAATACACTTGGAAAATTGGAATTTAAATATGTTAGTGTCCTTGACTCGAGTCTTTTTGTGAGATAAAAAAGAAAATTTTTCGATATTTGTTCTCTCTCCAGTCTCCCTCAAATTTTGAGTGATGCGCCATTTTGAGGTATATCTAAAATCCAAAAAAAAAAAATACTCTTACGTACCAACACGAACATTCTCTCACCAAATTTTGAATGATTTTTATCCATACCTGGCGGCGCTGTGCATGAAGGGAGAAAAATGTAGAATACCAAAAAGTTAAGACATTTGCCATATGATTACAAATTACCTGAAACACAAATATTTGAAGATCCAGCCCCCCTCCCCCTATCACTTCTTACCAAATTAGGTAGGCTGTAATAGCTATCCGTTTCGAGTTAAAAACTCAGCTAAAAAGATTGCTCGCTCAAACTCACAATGATTTCAAGTTGGCCTTGAAACTATGGAATAAAGAGAATCGGTGCATATGAAGGTGCAGCAGTTCTCCCCAAATGTGAGACCAGGGAAAGAAATTCAGCTCCTGTTACGCAGCATGTTCGCTTACGTTTTTTTTCAACAATTGACGATTTAATTTTTAAATTTCGTATTTTATTAAACATTTTTCGCACAATCTTTTCAACTTGGATGTGGGGAGAGGGCAGAAATTTCGAAGTAATACTTTATTGCATCCTAGAAATTCAAGCATAAAATATTTTCCAATTTACAACTAATTTTGAATACAAAACTTGAGTTTTCTGTAAACTGATTTGGTGAAGAGATGGTTGTAAGTTTTAAAATTCAAAAAAATTTCATCACTCATGATATCCTCAAAATACTGTTTCTCGCAGCAACTCTTTGCAAAACTTGTGGGCAAAACTACGTGTAATTTTTTCCTATAAATAAATAAAATACGTTTTTCATATATCGAGCGACTAAAAAAAAATAAAAAAAAAACACGAGAAACCATCTTTCCTATCACGTCTCCATTTTGTATTGAAAACATCGATAATCGTATTCGTATTTTAGTATTAAGCTGGCTTTTCGTATTGAAAACTTCGATTCAAAGAAGTTGCCGTTAAGGGTTGGAAAAAGGATGGGTAGGATTTCATTTGGCAAAGGTGGAAAAAAAATCAAATAAAAAGAACGACGTAGAAACTCGCGCCCGTATGTATAAATTTGAAGCGACAGCTAGCTATAGAAGTATATGGAAAAGGGCTGAGCGCGGTACTGTTGGTGAAATAATGGTGCGACGAGAAAGCGGGAATCTAAGCATCTTTATTACAATATCATTGTCAAATCCTACTGCAAAGGATACACGACGAAGCAGCCAGCCAGAAGGGATGTCAGGTTTCGCATACTTTTTACAGATAAGCTATAAAAGTTCATCGATGAGTGGTGTTCAAAATTTCACCCTATGGGAAAATTTTCATCGTACTCAGTTATTACGTAAACCTTTCGCCTCATCGATTGAACTTACATGGTCGATTGGTCGATCGACGAGTATTTTAATACAACAGATAACAGATGGGTTCTATTAACGCGGATGAGTATCGATAACGCGAAAGCCATGAGAATGTTTTTCATACGAAATAACTCGTATACTCGTGGACGAAGGGGAGCTCGTGGTGTCGTAGATAGGATATGATAACGCGAAGACGTGTATTTTGACAGCCTCCCTTTACACACTGTTTACACATTCGAACCGTCGAAAGGAAATATTTAAAAAGGATTATCAAGTGGATGCGTAATTACCGAGAACGCGAACGCTTTGACCAAGTTCACGGTGAGTCGCCGAGTCCTCCTACATCTTTCGCCCCCTTTCTAATGCAATCATCCCGAGTTAAGGATTAATAACCCGAAATGCCCCGGGATATTGTTTTGAAATCGGCCTTCCACGAATTACCTCCTTTCATTCGTTACCTGTTTGGCTAAAATTAACCGATAGTAAAAAGTGCTTTGATTTCGTGTAACCGGGGATGCATAGAGCGATGCCTAAGGCAGCAAGGTTGTTTATTTTACGCGAATATAGAATGCATTTTCAAATCAATGCAGCACCCTTTCGCGTAATTTTCTCCTCCGAAATTCTGAACATTAATTCGTCAATCTCAAAATCTTCCGCTATACTGTATACGATTTTTGAATCATCGATATTTCCATCGTTCGAAAAAATTCTAATAATAAGCGTGTAGCCCCCATCTTAGGTACTCCTGACGCAAAAGCTGCGTCGTTATAGAAACCAATTACTTTACAGCGTTACAGAATATAACATCAAAGGTTTCGCTTCGTTTTATCTCGCTAAGACCGAGCAGGAAGAAGTGTAACGCAGGTAAGAACTACCTGATTACGAGGCAAAAAAGAGGAGCATTTTTTTTAATACTTCAACCTATTTGGAAGAATCTTCTCGTTATTTTCTCGTTAGGCATAAGGAAAAAAAGAACATTCGGTAGCGTTATTAGTTCCACTTTAGGGGACGACTTTTCTTTTTTTTTAAGACAAAGAGGTTCATTAAAATTAATTCATTTTCGCAACTTTATCTCAAAAGCTCGTTTCTCTTTAGCGTCACTTCTAATAATAAATTCAACTTTGATGCTTTTTAACGGGTTTTTTGTTCTCGACGAAAGCATTTTTAATTAGTCGCTTTACGGACTGATGTTTAAATCGGAAAAATTTTAATCGTCGGTTTGGCTGAAAAAATGAACGAGAAATTTTTTTTATAATTTTATTTTTATCGAGTAATTGCGTCGAAGTATGTAATTTGGTTGTAGAAACTCCGAAATCTTTGATTCGAAATCAAACTATTCCAAATAGACTTTGAATTCCTGATCAGGAGAACGTTTTAGACTTCTAGATCGAATTCGAGTGAAAGAAATATTTCGATAATCGTTGCTACCTAAGACAAGATGGAGATGGGAATCGAAAATCATGTGCAGTCAAGATGCGATGTCGAGTTCCGATCTTGTCTTCATGTGAAATCGTAAAAAATAGTGTAAGCAACCCAAATACACTTGGAAAGCTGAAATTTGCATATGTTGGTGTCCGTAACTCGCTTTCTCATACGAGATTAAAAACGAAAATTTTTAGCCATTTGCCCCTTCTCCAGTCTCCCTCAAAATTTGAGTGATCCGCCATTTTGAGATGTATCGAAAAAATAAAGAATTGCCTTTTTTTACATTTTAACAAAAATCTCTCACCAAAATTTGAGCGAATTTGAAGAATACCCGTCGGCCCTAGGGGAGGGGAGAGAAATATAGTATATGCCATGCGAAAAAGTTGGACATTTTTTAGATGATTACAAATGCTCTGAAACACAAAAATTTGAACACCTACACCTACCCCTACCTCTACCCCCTCCTTCCCAAATCAGGTATGTTGTAATAGCTATCTTTGAAAACTCAGGTAAAAAACTGACAAGCAACAAAATGACTCTTGTATTTGATCAAATGGAAAAACTCCATAATTCAATTTTTTTTCTAATGTCTTCATTATGAAAAGCTGGGATAAATTTTTAAATATTGCTTTGGAATCAAAGTTAAATAATAATTTCAAGAATTTATCGAACATAAATTCAATTATTTCAGCGTAATTATTATTATTTTAATATTAGTAGGTAATTCAATTTCAATTTCTAATTTTTTTATATTCATATATTTTTTTATATTTCACGTTTTTATATCAATTGAAGTACTGAGAAATGCTCCGTTATCTAACATGTGGGTTTAGAAGGCATTTTAAGCGAAATTCGTAGCATTATATTATTCGCTACCTAGGATGCCAAAGGGCTTAAATTCTAGTCTTGTCTTGAGAAGTACTCCGGTGCAGTCGCGTATCCAGACTGATTGTCAAGGGGGGGGGGTCCAGCAAAATTTTCAAATATAAAAATCTGTTAGTTAAGCTCAAATTTTTATTCACCATTTTTTTATGAAAATGAAATTAAATTGCGAATTAAGAAATTAAAAAAATGATAACTAAGGATGTAAAAAAATCAAAAAAAAATCATCTAAAGTTGAAAATCAAGGCGTCGTGTTACATGCGTCATGCGTTCATCTGATGCGGTAATGTACGAGTTGATGGCGTAAAATTAATATTTCCATACTCGCATTTTTTAATCTTGCGATTTTATTACTATTGATTATTTGCATATTACATTTTCGTTGTTCCTTATTTGTATATGGCAAAAATATTATTTTTGAAATCGCCAAGGGAAGGTCTAGACCCCCTGGACCCCCCCCCTTTAAATACGCCACTGCTCCGGTGTGAAACCACTATGAAACCTGGTCAACGTCTGAACATTATTTCGCTAAATTATTGTTCACGATTATTTTATGAAATAAAATTTTTTATTATGAAATTCCAAATCCACAGAGTATTTACAATCTCATAAAAAAGCAGTGAATATTTTTTGAAAAAGCATTTAAAAAATATTCGATAATCAGGATTTTATTAATAAGATTTAAATAAATAATATTAATTTAATTTATTTTTTTAATTGTTTTTATTATTCAGTGATGATAAGGAAAAATATTTAATTCTATTAGAATTAAAATAAAAAAAAAAATTAAAAAAAATATTTATTTTTAAAATAATTATTAAGTTTCTAATAATTGAGAAAAATATTAAATAAAATTATTAAAGATGGTAAACAACGATTTTCATCATCATCCAGTTCATCGAATTCAAAACTCTATCCACCCACAGTTGACGCAAATAAGCGTGGAGATCCAATCTATATGGTCGATTTAAACAGTAGCTGATTAAATAGCAGTCGCACGATCGGCCTATTTGTGTACATAGGACCGGCGCAGTCGACATCCCCCATTAGCAAATATGTCGCGCCTTAGGATACTTACTTGGCATTAATACGAAACGAAATGATCGAGCATAAAATAATAGAATTCAATAAATACCGCAAAATCTTACCTCCACTCTTTCTTCCTTCAAGTCAACTTTTAAAGCGAGCTGCTCTCTGAGAACAACATCGGGGTAATGGGTTTTCTCAAATGTCGCCTCCAACTGCTCCAGTTGTTCTTCCGTAAATATAGTTCGATGCCTTCGTTTACGTTTGGGCGGCGGTATTCCCGGATGCGTGACACCCATGGCGGCCATCGCTGCCACCGCCGCTGCCGGACTTAGGTAACTCGCCGGATAAAATCCAGAGTAACCGGCGGCTGCTGGAAACACGTTAAAGTATTGGTTACTACGAGCAAATAAATGAATAAAATAGCGATATACGAAAGATACGTAATGTGAATATAAGAATTCGAGTGAAAATAAGCGTGTGAAGAAGAAGAGTTCCTTATATTCGTATATTTTTACGTCTTTTGAATGTATTTTCGGTAATAGGGAAGAGTAAAATACCCGCTTGTCGATATTTAATATTTTCGCAAAAGATCAATACTTATACCTGAAGTATCTTTTTTGTATGGCGAACGAGCGTATTTTCTCGAGCAAAAAATTCTTAAGCAACGAATATATAACATTTTTAAACGCTCAGCTCGCGAAGAAAAGCATTTTTCAAAGAATAACGTAGGCGAAGAAGCATCCGTATAAAAAGGTACTTATAGATGTTCCAATTTTATCTTGTCGTCCATATTTCAGATCTCGAAGATCCATTCACTTCACAGTAAGATTTAAATAAAAAAAATAACATTAAGGCGATGTGTTGGCTTGAATGTATAGTAAGGAAGTTGAGATTGGAATCGTATACGTACTCAAAAGATCCAGAAATCTCAAGTGTGAAAATATATAATTTCATTATCATTACGAATAACTGGTAAAAAATAAGTTTAATATTTTTTTGTGGTTCTATTACAATTTTCTGATTTTTAAAAGATTAAATGTTTATGAAAAGAAGTGTTGCGAGCTCTGGGGTATTTTTCTTCTTAGTTCTTACCTCTCATCGTACATATGAATAAAGATCATTAAAGTACGTTTAAGGAATATTTTCACCGAAGGTAATGGGAATTTAATTTTATACCTACCATATTTGAAATGTTTTCTGGGATGTAGTGATTTTTTTTACCTTCAGAACCACATGAAGATAATGTGAGGTTCAAGGTAGTGAACCATTTTTGAGAGAGTTTTAGGGTTTCATGACCTTAGAAGATAAACAGACAGAGTTGTTTTTTTTTTCAGAGGAGTTTAGTTCTTCGTTGTGGATGATATTTCGATCATCCAAAATGAAGATGCTAAATGTTCCACGAAAAATGCACCATTTCTTTTTCTCATACTCGACACTCCAATCTCGTGAAGAGAAATTAAAATTCAACTGAAAAAACTCCAATACCTCACTTCAAGAGTATTAGGATCTGATGCTAAATTCGAAAAAAAAAAAAAAAAAAACTCAAGTCTGTCTATTCCACTATTGAACCTTGGGAATATTCAGTCATTTTCTCAAGTAGAGACGAAGTCATCCTTACCTGGATCCATATCGGACACAGTCACTCACTAATTGAGGAAACGTAGTACCTACCTAAAGTTTATTGACTTCTAACAGATGAAACCATTTCAGCTGGCCACCAAGAAATTTGAATTAATTCTTATTTATTCTCTTAGCGATAAGAGTCTGAGAACAACAGCCAATGAAAATAAAAAATATTTGGTTCTGAACAGTGTTGTAGGAACGAATATAGGTCCGTTCTTGTTCCTGTTCTCGTTCTTGGAAAGACCCAGTCATTTGATCCTGTTCCTGACTCGTCCTTATTCTCAATGTTTCAACTGTTCTCGTTCCGTCCTTCGTTCTTTTAATTCTTTACAATGTTGTTCTCGTTCTGTTCTTTGTTTTTTGAATTTTTTATGGTCTCGTTCTTGTTCGTTCTTCGTTCTGTTCTCGTTCTTCAACTTTTTCTTTTGTTCTTTCTTTCTTTTTTTTTGATAGCGTGTTTACAGTTAATGTTGTTGTTGAAATTGAAAATCAATTAATTGAAGCTAATAATTTAAAAAAAATTACTTTTATAGGTATATATCAGTGTTGTAGAAACGAACGTAGGTCTGTTCTTGTTCCTGTTTTCGTTCCTGGAAAGACCTAGTCATTTGACCCTGTTTTTGACTTGTTCTCATTCTCATTGCTTGATCTGTTCTCATTCTGTTCTTCGTTCTTTCAATTCTTTACATTCTCGTTCTCGTTTTGTTCTCCGTTCTTTCAATCCTTTATCGTCTCGTTCTTGTTCGTTCTTCGTTCTGTTCTCTCCAATTTTTTATTTGATGTCATGTTTATTCTTTATGTTGTAGAAATTGAAAATGAATTAATTAAATGTAATAACCTACGCGCTTTTTTACGGTTTTTTATTCTCTCTTTCCCCTCATGATTTCTATTCATTTTATGATGAACCAAAAACTTTCAAAAGAACGAAGAAGAACCCAAAATTACATCGTTCTTGTTGTTGTTCTCGTTCCTCAGCATTTTACATTAGTTGGTTCTCGTTTCGTTCTTCGATCTTTCAGTTTGAAAATATTCTGTTCTCGTTCTGTTCTTTGTTCTTCAGATACATCACTTTTATGTCCTCGTTCTTGGTCCTGTTCCTCAAGAACAATGAAAATTCTCCGTTCTTGTTGTTCTTCGTTCTCGTTCTTTGTTTTGTTCCTACAACACTGGTTCTGAATGACGTCAATATGAGCAACTAAATGTACAGGTGGACTCATCACTTTTGAGGTGTAAGAGGGGAAATCGAAATTTTATTAATACTCATTAAGACTATGCTTTATTGGCTGTTGATATTATCAACTCGCAGTTGCTCATATTGACGTCATCAGTAAACAATGCACTTGAAATAATAAAATTGAAATTTTGCACTCGATCTTAAATGGTGTAACGCTGTTATAGGTCAATAAATTTAGGTACATACCCATTTAATGTACCTGTATCGTTTTTCCATATTTTTACCGAATATTCCAAATATTGTGCCAACAGAAATACACATTTTACCCTGATTCATTTGCATCATATCTTTGAAAGAAATCTTAAAAGAATAGAAAACCTCATAGCTTCATACATTTCACCTTCTTGTACCACGTGAGTAAATCCACTTATTACAACTTTAGCCTAATGCGGTACTTAACCTAAGAATAGACGATAAAAGTAAAACCAAAAAACCTATGCTTCGTGTTATATACAATTACATTTTTTTTTTTAAATTATATATATATGTTGAATAAATTTTTTAATTTCCACTAATTTATTGTTTCCTGGGTTCACTTTTATATTTTTCTTCGTCCAATATTAATAATAATGAAAGAGAGGGGGTAGCGAAATTCTCAGGAGTGGGTCACACATTACACACACGTATGCATATTTTCATTTCATTTATCTACGTATAATATAATCTCCCTCTCCCCCCCAAAAAAAAACATCTAAATTCACCACTGATTCGAGCTATCGATGATTTGAAGCTTCATAATTTAGGTACTCAGTGCTAACTGTTTTTTCTTTTATTCTTGTAGACAAATTTTTTTATCAATATTTACTGAGTGTTATGTTTTCTATTATTTTCAAAGTTTGTAACGTAGAGCGTAGAATTGTTTTTTTCAAAACTCGTTTTGTTTACCTCGCGAAATACCTAATGTTGATTTTCATTTTTTCATTCAAAATTTAAAAGCGCTTGGGAAAATTGTAACTCATTGAAAAATGAGATTCCGTTTAAAGTGCTTAAACTATGGTGATTTCGGGAGAAAACATGAATTTCGAACTCATATTTTGTAGTAATAGAGTACTCATTGCAGTGGTCATGAAATGTGTACCAACAGATGAGTAAGTCATTAAGTCTGTGAGAAATTGAGTATATAGGTATCAAGCTTGTGAAAATAAATATATTTTTTTATTATAATGAGTTTGGAATTTTTTTCTTGTTTCAAAATTACCGTATTTTTGGTACGAGTACTCAGAACCAAATATTTATTTCATTTTTTGCCTATATTTTTTTTAATATTGTAATTCATCTCACAAAAAACTCAAAAAAATTGAATTTCCGCACCTCAATAAAATTTTTTTATAAATATAATGAGAATTTGAAAATTATATGTTGCGCAAAAAAAAAAAGTTTTCAAATGCAAAGTTTAAATAACCGCGTTGTGCCTATTTTGACTACAGAAATGTTTTATTGTTCAAAATAAGAAATATATATTGTATAGGAAAATTACGTATTTCAAAACGATTTCAATGTATCTACTTATGGAATTATTAAAGTGTGAACATTTATATTAAAATGAGGTCCTATAAGTATAGGTATAATAGGCTGCCATTATGATCTCTATAGCTATAACATTACATTCTTCTATATCACTCTATACAAATTTCAAATAAATTACAAGAGTACCTAGTTTCGAATATAATTTTTTGTGCTGGCCCAGTTGGAAAGATGTTATTAACTTTATGTTTATTATGTCAATTTTTTCTTTGTATTTTTATTTTTATTCCAAATTTCTGCTGATTTATGGGGTCGAAGTATCAAAATTTTACGATCGATTTTCAAATCAATTAATGAAAAAATTTCTGAATATCACAATAGAGAACACGAGTCCCTTCTTTTTCTATAATTTTCAAAAATGTGTAAAAAATAGATATTTTGGAATATGGTGGGGGGGGGGAGATAATAACAATCTAAATTTGGAGCACTCTGTTTGACGAGCCTATTAGAAAAAAATTATATTCAAAATTTCGTTGTTAAATCAATTGAAGATGTACTAAGATACATTGTGATGTTCCATTGTACTATGGTTATGAATCCTTGAATCCAGAGAGCCTTAATTGGGATGACCCAGAATTCTTACCGCCCTCCGCTCCTCTTAATTTGTCTGATTGAGAAAACAAGTTGTATGCAGAATCATTCCACAATACTTCAATATTTTATTTATTTTTTTGAATCTAGATTCTTACATTGATTATATTTATTTTTATTTATTTTTTTTATTTTTTTACAAACGATTTGAGCGCATTTGAACATGCTTACAGATAAGATCAGATATTAACGGTGACTCGAGCAATTAAATATAATTATAAGCACCTAAATAACCCAAAATTTATGCTGCGAAATTTAAAACTCACATCGTTATGAGTAGTCTTGATAATTGAAAATGCCATGTATTAAAAAAATGGAGAAAAAATTTAAAACATTTTTTCCATAATTTTTTTTCAGTTCCATTGTTGATTTAATCATTAATATTTTCTGAATATTAATCATAAATTTAAAAAATATTTACAATGTTAATAAATTACTAATTGGTAATTTTTTCATATTCCAAGTATCTATTTTATTTTTAGCTGAGTTTTTAACAAAACGATAGCTATTACAGCCTACCTGATTTGGGAAGGGAAGGTCGGGGGAGGGTGGGGTCTTCAAATCTTTGCGTTTCAGACCATTTGTAATCATCTGGCAAATGTCCAACTTTTTGGTATATATATATATTTTTTTCCCCCACGCGTAGCGCCGGCGAGTATTCATAAAATTCGCTCAAAATTTGGTGAGGAACTCTTCTTGAAAATGCGCAGAAGTATTTTTTTTGTTTTTTCGAAAACTTTCAAAATGGCGGATCACTCAAATTTTGAGGGGGGCTGGAGAAGAGGCAAATAGCTCAAATTTTTCGTTTTTGATCTCATATGAAAGAGTGAGTCACGGACACCAACATATTTAAATTTCAGCTTCCTAAGTGCATTTTGAGGCGAGTTAGCAAAAACCGGTTTTTGAGAAAATTGCGTTTTTTGTGTCACTCACTTTGCGCAGGCTGGTGTGGATAAAATTCGCTCAAAATTCGGTGAGGAACTCTTCTTGCAAATACGCAAAAATAGTTTTTTTATTTTTTCGATAAATTTCAAAATGGCGGATCACTCAAATTTTGAGGGGGGCTGGAGAAGAGGCAAATAGCTCAAATTTTTCGTTCTTGATCTCATATGAAAGAGTGAGTCACGGACACCAACATATTTAAATTTCAGCTTCCTAAGTGCATTTTGAGGCGAGTTAGCAAAAACCTGTTTTTGAGAAAATTGCGTTTTTTGTGTCACTCACTTTGCGCAGGCGGTGTGGATAAAATTCGCTCAAAATTCGGTGAGGAACTCTTCTTGCAAATACGCAAAAATAGTTTTTTTGTTTTTTCGATAAATTTCAAAATGGCGGATCACTCAAATTTTGAGGGGGCTGGAGAAGGGGCAAATAGCTCAAATTTTTCGTTTTTGATTTCATATGAAAGAGTGAGTCACGGATACTAACATATCCAAATTTCAGCTTCTTGAGTGCATATTGAGAGGAGTTAGATCAAAAAACGGCTTTTTGAGGAAGTTTTGAGTCATGAAATTTCTTGAATCTTCCATATCTCCCCACCAAATCAAGTTAAAGAGGTCAAATTTTGTGTGTGAGGTTAGTTGGTGACCACAATATGACCTCTTGAATTTGGATCAAAATGGATTCAAAATGGCGGATTATCAAAATTTTGAGTAGAGCTTGAGGAGCCTCAAGTTGGTAAAAATGTAATTAATATGAATTCATATGGTTATTGGGGATAAGTTGTATACTATATCCCGAATTCACTTCCATACATGATGTTGGAGGGGGAAGGCGGGGTTATCAACCTAAAATAGTGGTGGGGGTACAGGAGGGGTCGAAAATTTTTTATTGCTGTGTCATATGATAAAATGAGCCCAAGTGACAAACGTATTTTGATTTTAGCTTCCTCAGTGATTTTGGAGGGGAGTTAGAGCAAAAAACGGCTTTTGGAGGGGAAATTGCTGCAGGAAATTTCATGAATCTTCCATATCTCATCACCAAATCGGCCTAGAATGGTCAAACTTTGTGTGTAGGATTAGTTTGTGACCAGAATATAAGCACTTATATTTTGAGTCAAAATGGATCCAAAATGGCAGATTTACAAAATTTGAAGATAATTTGAGGACCCTCAAATAGTTATAATTTGAAAAATATGTGTTCGCATGATTATTTCATGGCAAGAAATACTACATTTGTGCCAAATTGAACTTCTTAAGTGTTTTTGGAAAGGATAGGGTAGGGGTTTTCAGACTTGGTATTGGGTGTGGCCTGTAGTGATGAACGGTTGAGCATGGTTATTACTAAATCAAAACAAGCCCCAGTTAAAAACTCAGCTCCAGTAATGCGGCATGGCTGCTTACGTTTTTTTCTTTAATCATTGAATTTTTAATTTTATTAATATTTAGCTTTTTCATGAACTTAGATACTTAATTACTCACTTATGTATTCATTAACTAATTAATTAAAATTAATTAATTTATTAAATTTTGGGTATACCCTCCTCTCCTCCTTCTTCTTTGAGGAATATAAATCTCAAAAGCACTGTAGGAATAGGTTATTTAATTTATGTAGCTGATAGTAGGGCTTCAAAGCTTTATTTTGTAAAACGAGTAGCGAGTTGAATCAGTTTTTAACCGAACATTATGAGAGAATATCTTATAATCGTGTTTTCGAAAGCTGCTAATGTTTGATAGAAAAAAAAAAAAATCGCAGTGATTTCGAAAATCCCGCTCTGGGCTACCAATGATGTTTATCGCTCGCCATTTGTTGATAATTATGATATCGTCGATATTATTGGTACGGAATGATAAAAGTACTACAGGTACTAATAATCAGTGGTGATTTACTTACTTAAAAAATCTGCGGTCGATGGATTAAAAGTAGCGGCGGCCATGGAAGCCAACTGGTTCAAATTAACTCCTGCGGAATGATGTCTGAATTGAAACGGACTAGAAGACATGGAGGTAGAAACGGGAGAAAAGTTAGCGCTTCTTTCGGGATGAAAAGGCGTAAAATTATTGGAAAAATTGGCTGCCGAATTGATGAGCTTCGGCTTAGTCGATAAGATATTCTCGATGGTGAAAATGGACGGTGTAGGTGAAGAGGTGGACTTTGGGATACCCATGTAGTCGTTCGGATCGTCGAATTTTTTCTTCTTATCTTCCGAGTTACTTTTCATAAATGCCGAAATGTCCGTTTTCCTCAGCTTGCTCTCGGGCCACGTGGAATTCGGTAGGAAGATGTCGTTGCTTATGGAATAATTGATGGCTTTGATTTCATCCTCTTCGGGCTCGAGGAGCTCGGTTTTAGGACTTTTGCTGGTAGACGGCGGGAATGCTCCCAGATAGTACTTTTTTATCGGATCCGTTATGAATTATTGGCGACAAATACACGTCGAAAATTGCCGCATAGGTAGCCGAACGAATCGCGAGAACGTGAAAAAATCTACTAATCAACTGGTTGACGAATGATAAGCTGGCGAAAGGAATACGCTGAAATTCCTTCGTCGACGGTACGCCGATTATTATTGGTTAGCGCGAACTCCAACCCCTCGGGTGTACGTCGAACCACCCATATCAATTTCTCACCCTTCGTCGTTTTAAATGGGCGTTTCGATGCGCCCCCGTTTAGTAGCCGTGAAATCGCATGTTTTCTTCCCCTTTGTTAAACACTTAACGCTGTCATCTCTATTTACTATAGCGTATATGGAAGTGTACGCCGCCGACCACCCTTCATTTCGGGCTAAATTAACACCGTCGAGCAGTCATTGTTTAGACACTTTAATGTTATTTAACTTGTCATTATTTTCGTGTCAAATCATTTCCTGCTGCCTGATCCCCCTTTTCTAATTTGCTCGCGTAATAAACACGACTTTTTAAATCTTTTTTTTTTTCCTGTGTCTTTCTTTCTTCCTTTAACCCTCGAAGCGTCGCCGATTTGCCATTTTAGCGGATGTCGATTGCGGTAGGGTTTTTTCAGCCTAAATGATGAGGGTGTGTGTTGGTATTTTATTCGAGTGTTTAATATGTGCCCTATGAGAGGTTAATGTAATTCAAGCATGGTGAAGAATCAAGGCCGAATTTAGCAGGTCCGTTGTGAGGCTATAGTGGCGCTAGTATGTCCACATCGAGAGGGCATTAATAAAAGCTGAAAAAAATCCATGAATTTTACAGTATGAAAGTAATCCTTCTTAATTTATTTTATTTTATTTTTTTATTATTTGTCTGTTATAAGTATGTACCTATATGCGCATTTTTTTGTTCAATATGAAGAGAATTTTATTATTTTGTTTACAATGTCTATCAAGTATCTATATACGTACGTACGCATCAAAATCTAATTTTAAGGAAGAAAAAAATATTTCAAATTTTTGCTTTTGTAAATTATATGAATTTTTATTATCTAGAAGAGACCTACAATAATCTGCCATAAAAGCGAAAAGAATAAATCCATGCATCGCTGTGAAGAATTATTATGTATACCTATATAAGTTTTTAGAGAATATTTTTTTTTTTACATTTTCATTATTTATATAAATGAACATATCGACACCTTAAAGCACAGATATGCTATATCCAAATCCTACTTGAAACCTCTCGTAAATATGAAGAGAAAGTTCACATTAATAAGAATGCTCAAGCATAATCTGGAGGACATGGTACTATTTCTTTTCATAGTTGAATCTGCACAAATGTACCATGTCCAGATTGTGTGTGTACCTTCTTATTAAGGTGAAACGTTCTCTTCACATTTATGAAAGGGTTCGAGACTTAAGTGAAATTTGAACATAGCATATCTGTGCTTAAGCTATCGATGTGTCATATTAGGAATGATAATTACTTCGTAGACTAAAAAACAACAATCGTGAATGGAAAAAAATGTATTTTTTACATTTATTACAATTTTGTTATTACATAGATATAGGGTTCTATTTGACGGCTTTACTGCATTAAATATTTCTTCTGGTATACCTGCATATGAAGCGGTGAGAAAAACAAAGGTCCAAGTCCAAAAAAAATAAAAATTCGATTATTGAGCCAACTTGCTAAGAATATATCAATACACATTATAGACATGAGAACAGGTCGCCTACGTCACATTTGCCTTGTTGTCGTCACTATAAAAAATCAACTGATCGTAAAAAAGGTTTAAGTCCAGGACTTAGATTGTTTTTCTCCTCATACGAAAAATTATGCACGTTTTCATCGGTATATTCGACAATAATGCGACTCCATTTTTATAAAGTCTTTTCAGCATGGTATAACTCGTATTAATACAATGTATCAACAAGTCACGGCTTCTTAGTAATCATTTCGTTCACCTCAGTGGCGCCTGATCCTCAAGAAAATTATTCATTACTTTCCGATCCGTAGCCACAGCTTCTTACCCTGCGACAGAACTTTTGCTGCAATTAAAAGGAACGTCAAACGATTCGATCGAATTTATGATGCTGCTGAATATAACAATATTATCAGAAATTCGAAGAAAGGAGGACCAAAGTTTGAAGTTAAAGAAGTTACCAATGAAATGATCATGGATTTTAAAGAATGGTGGCCCCAATATTATAAAAAAAACACAACGAATAAAAAGATAGCCTTTAACATCAGCCAATGTAGACAAATTGAATACCACAGCGATAATCCTGGATGTATCAACCTTCGAGAGTTTATCAATGACAAATCATTCACTACTTTCCGCCTTACAAAAGGGAAAACTCCACCAGCAGAAATAAATTTTCCAGAAAAACGTGCCTACGATGAAAAAGTAGGCATGGACCAAAAAATGGTTGATGGGCTAAGACCCATCATACGGTATGTGCCGGAGGGGAAAAGACAATTTTTAAACGAAATTTTAAACTGGAAACTGCATGATGCAAACGAAGGGCGAGTTTTTTGTATGTAATTTGAAAATAAACATTTTTTCCATTTTATATGACTTATTTCCTATCTAACTTTCAATTCTCTAACAAAATCACGTATTTTAACATTTTTATGATTTTTTTCTATTCATGTTCAATTACAAAAAGATGACCAAGTCCAAACAAATTTTGTTGAGAGGAAAAAAAGTCTAAGTCCATGACATTAAAACTCTGTTATCTCAGCCGCATACTAATTTTCCCGCCCAAAACTTGTTTCATTCTATCAGCTACGACGACCTCTACAATTTTTATGATGACTAATTTTTGTCTATCTCTTCACCCAGCTGCGCTAGACAGTTATTTGTTGTTTTCGTAAAATTAGCAATATTGGACTTGGACCATTTTTCTCCTCACCGCTTCATATATTAATCAGTTTTTGAAGTTGACTCCAGAGTCAGGGGTTAGAGTCGGAGTCGAATTTTCAACTGAGTCCGAAGTCAAGTCGGAGTTGGGCTTTTAGATTTACTCCGGAGTCAAAATGGAGTTGGAGTCACATGTTCAACCTGACTCCGGAGTCAGGAACTGGAGTCGGACACTCAGAGTCAAAGATTGGAGTCAGAGTCAAATTTTTAAGTGAATCCTGGTACTTACTGAGTTACTAGTCGCTGCAACTCAGCAAAAACGTAATATGTCCAAAAGAAGCGATGTTGAGATATCGCCGAAATAAGGTTTGTAAGTATTAGTAAATGAATGTGATGTAAAATTGGTTGGAGAATTAGCGAAAACATTTATTCGCACCACCCTGGAGCTTAGTTTTCAACATCTTTTTTTGAACCATTCTTTGTAGGTAATTTATTTAATAAAACCCAAAAAACTTAGACGAGGTTGGACATATTACCATTATTTAACGAAGAGATGGACATATTCCCGATGCACGGACATAGTCCAAAATAGAATGGACGTATTACCAAAAATAAAATGGACATATTACCAAAAATAAATTCATTTTTATTTTTTTCAAATAAAAAATTCGTTCAAAATGATTTTCATTTTATTTTATAATAAAAAAACTACAAGTCAAGAACAAAATAATGATAAAAAAACGTAAGCAGCCATGCCGCATTACTGGAGCTGAGTTTTTAATTGGAGCTTGTTTTGATTTACTAATAACCTTGCTTAACCGTTCATGACTACAGGCCACACCCAATACCAAGTCTGAAAACCGCTACCCTATCCTTTCCAAAAACACTTAAGAAGTTGAGTTTGGCACAAATGTAGTATTTCTTGCCATGAAATAATCATGCGAACACATATTTCTCAAATTATAACTATTTGAGGGTCCTCAAATAATCTTCAAATCATGATAATCCGCCATTTTGGATCCATTTTGACTCAAAATATAAGTGCTTATATTCTGGTCACAAACTAATCCTACACACAAAGTTTGACCATTATAGGCCGATTTGGTGATGAGGTATGGAAGATTCATGAAATTTCCTGCAGCAATTTCCCCTCCAAAAGCCGTTTTTTGCTCTACCTCCCCTCCAAAATCACTGAGAAAGCTAAAATCAAAATACGTTCGTCACTTGGGCTCATTTTATCATATGACACAGCAATAAAAAATTTTCGACCCCTTCTGTACCCCCACCACTATTTTAGGTTGATAACCCCGCCTTCCCCCTCCAACATCATGTATGGAAGTGAATTCGGGATATAGTATACAACTTATTCCCAATAACCATATGAATTCATATTAATTACATTTTTACCAACTTGAGGCTCCTCAAGCTCTACTCAAAATATTGGTAATCCGCCATTTTAGATCCATTTTGATCCAAATTCAAGAGGTCATACTGTGGTCACCAACTAACTTCACACACAAAATTTGACCTCTTTAACTTGATTTGGTGGGGAGATATGGAAGATTCAAGAAATTTCATAACTCAAAACTTTCTCAAAAAGCCGTTTTTTGATCTAACTCCTCTCAATATGCACTTAGGAAGCTGAAATTTGGATATGTTAGTATCCGTGACTCACTCTTTCATATAAAATCAAAAACGAAAAATTTGATTTATTTGCCCCTTCTCCAGCCTCCCTCAAAATTTGAGTGATCCGCCATTTTGAAATTTATCGGAAAAACAAAAAAACTATTTTTGCGTATTTGCAAGAAGAGTTCTTCACCGAATTTTGAGTGAATTTTATCCACACCCGCCTGCGCAACGTGAGTGACACAAAAAACGCAATTTCCTCAAAAACAGGTTTTTGCTAACTCTCCTCAAAATGCACTTAGGAAGCTGGAATTTAAATATGTTGGTGTCGGTCACTCACTCTTTCATATGAGATCAAAAACAAAAAATTTGAGGAATTTACCCTTTCTCCAGCTTCCTTCAAAATTTGATTGATCCGCCATTTTGAAATTTTTCGAAAAAACAAAAAAAGCACTCCTGCGCATTTTCAAGAAAAGTTCCTCACCAAATTTTGAGCTAATTTTATGAATACTCGCCGGCGCTACGCGTGGGGGAAAAAATATATATAGTTATATATATATATATGTCGCTGCCACGGTATGTTGCTCGCCCACCGTAGTGGAGTCCCCAACCGACGCATGTTCGGATGGTGAAACTGTGGTCAGACTGCAGTTAAGCTACCGATGGGCCTGGAACCCGCCTAGTCGGCCATGCGTTGGTGCCTCAGGTTGCTGACATCTTGTTGCAGTGCATTTATTGTTTTGGTGATTTCATTTTGTCTTGCATGGCTGGTTGACCATGGATGCTACGAGGTCGGGGTCTCGATCGGAAATTCGCCGATCCCCCTGGGGGGCATGTGTAGCATCATGAAAATGAACACGATAATTCGGAATTGTCGTCCTATCTTGGGGTTTCCCAGTCCTTTGGTGGTATGGTGGCGTACCTTGCGATAGGAGAGTATAGTTTTTAGTCGACATCTACCTCTGTGGTAGATAGGCACGTTAGTCGTTCTAGTATAAGTGTGATTGAAAAAGCTTTCTACATATAGTTTTCATTATTGTAACGTGCATACTCAATTAAAAGTTTGAGCCGGAATTTTATTTATTTTTTTTTGTTATGTGAGATTAAATATAAATATGGGGTGTTAGTGACGCATGCTGCCTCCCTGCCTGTGGGGGAATCCGTGGCCGCACATGAAGATGGTATATGTAAAATGGAAGAGCGTTTTGAAATTTTCTGTTCGACAAATTGCTGGTGTGAAATAAATCATGTTGGAATGGAGAAATAGTAGTTTGATTTGGTTCGGTATATATTTTACGCAACATTATATTTGGCAGATTTATATTGGAAAGTTAAGAGAAATTATTATAATCAAATTATGGTCGGTTTAATAGCAAGGGGAAATGCACAGATTTCTTATGGTAAAATTAAGATTATATTTTTATTCATCAATTCTTGCGCTTCCTTGTATTCCTGTGTCCTCTTGAGTCTTGCTGGATCTTGAGTTCTCCATATTGATGAATTCTTGTCCTTGCATGCTTTCTTCTTTCATTTTTATTCTTTGTTATAATCGTATCTTTAATAGGTATATCACTATTCAGCATGCACTTCGACGAGGGAGCCGGAAAAAGTTTTAACTATGCATGCATAGTTGTAGAGCTACCCTACTAATCACCCTACCCTCGTAGATATACAAATTAAAAGGTAAACTTTGATCTGATTTTGATAATTTAAATGGGCACTTAAATTCTTTTTTCAATAAATTATAGTCTAAATCATGTTGATACTTCCAAGATACTTTCTCGTTTCCACCCTTTAACAGTTCGTTAAAAGATCTCGTAAGATCAGTATAATTAGGTATAAACATAGAATAATACACGGTATGTCCTAATAATGAACGTATATCATTGATTTTAAGAGTCATAGAACGCTTCTTGACGCTAGCTAATTTTTTATCAAAATTTTCGAAACATTTTAAGCTATTATTCTTTTCGATTTTAAATCCAAGATGTTTTATTTTTTACCAAAAAGATGCGTCTTTTCAAGCGACAAGGTCATACCAGATTCGCAAACGCTTTTTAAAACCTTGACTACATGCTCTAAATTTTCGCTGAAATCACTACCTCTAACAGTGACATCATCGACATACACTGAAACATTTCTACATAGGACTTCCTGCAACACGTTATTCACAACAGCCATAAATACACTGGAACTTATCGCAGTTCCAAATGGCAGTCTCTGGTACTGGTAGCACTGACCTTCAAACTGAAAAGCTAGCTACCTACCAATATAGTCATTGATTAGAATTTGCAAAAACCCCTGCGAGAAATCAATCGTAGAAATTATTACATCAGGTTTATCATTCACAATAGTATCGAATATCATTGGAGAGTCGTTATGCTATGGTTGTACGATTTTATTGAATCCACCAGCAGCTATACACACGCGAAGATCACCACTAGGTTTAATCGAGATTACGAGTAGACTGATAACGAACTTTTTAATTATTCCAGTTGGCTCTATATTTTTGATCTCATTCTGCACACGATCAACATATACTTGAGGTACCGGATAAAGATTCGATTCCCATCGAACTCCATCATTTAATTTAATCTCTGGAACCTCCCCTTCATACCTTCCTAATTTATTACGAAATACAGATGAGAATGGTAACATTTGTTTAAAAGCATTTAACGCCTCATCGTACGAAATTGTCTCTTCATTAACGGACAATAATAGCTTTTTCTATACTTCATTTCGTGTTTCTCTCATTTCCTCTTCAGACACACCAAAACTTGTAGCAAAATTATTGTTGATAGGCGCAATCTGATCTTGTATGACACATGGTGTCATGTCATATATACGAGGTGCTGCTAATTGTTTATTTTCAAACATTCGATTCACATGCTTACATCGCATAAATGGATCAGTTAAATAAAACAAAAACTTGTCCCACAACTGAAACATGTCATTTTGACGCATTTACAGTGCGTGAAAAATTGTGGTGCGCTAGCGATAAAAAAAGAAAAAAATAATAAAAATTGAAGGTTGTCATGCCGCCCTCACCTTCAACTCATCGATGAATTCTTTTTCTCCATTAAGAACTCATGTTTGCTTTTTTTGAGTCGCGAGTGAAAAAAAACGAGTTTTTTTTATTTTATGATTATATATTGTATTATTTGGAGTTCTTCACATTATTAGAATAAAAGAATTTAAAAGAATATTTTTTACCCCGTTTTTTTTTCTTTCTATGATAAAGAACAAAACGGCGGTGGCGACCCTCCACATAGATTATAAACTTCATTTTTTTTTCGCGAATTTAAATCGCCTCAAATTGGTGACTACTGCCAGGATCGATGGTGAATCAGGCTAAGTGTAAACTATGCATCGTGTAAGTTTTTCGTTTCATAATAACTTGAAATAAACGCTTTAATATATCACCAAACATGTCAGGTGACGAATCAAATGAAAAAGTCGGTGATAATGCGAGTTCAGGCAAACTCACTTTGAAGTTACTCGATTCGAAAATTCACACGGTAGCTGAAACAGTAGCGGCGTTATCAGCAAAGACAGCTGAACATGAAAAGGAAGTAAAAGGTCAACTCGATTCAGCTCCGTCGATTTCGTTTCAAATCGTCGTACCACCAACGATATCATCACCAAATTTTGAACAGTTGATGTTTGCTAAATATGGTAAGAGCTTAGAATTTCAGTCTCATCTTAGCATTCTTCCGCGTTTTGAGCCAAGTGGTAAACTAGATCCGGTTAGTTTTCTAAATACATAGTTAATGTTTCAGAAGCATATTGGTTGCGGTCAGCTCATGCGGCTACTACGTTCGCGAACTTGAAAGAGGCGTTTTTAGAGTGTTTTTGGTCGCGTTCGTCCCAAGCTGAAAAATATCACGCTTTTACCAAAATGTCGTTCTATACGTTGACGCCGGAAAAAATTAAAGCCGAAATTGAGCGTTGGTTGTTATTGCTCTCGTCGTGTAAAAAGCTTCAGTTGTCGGAGCCACAGATTCTATAACAAATGGAGAAAAAGATGCCAAGGGAGTGGCAAGCGTCCTTTCAATCCCAGGACATTCTTACCACAGATGATTTTTTAAAGATCGTGAAGCGCTGCCTTGAAAAGAATATTCCCTATTATGGGGATCGCGCAACAGATGTGGAATCAGGTTCGCCTCCTAAATATCATCATGATTTTGGTTATAATCGAAATTTTCCCTCGCGTGGTGATCATCATAGTAATCGAAGCCGACCTTGGCGTTCAAGTATTCAACGTGCGTCAACGGCAGAACCTGATTCAGTGGTAGGAAAAGTAAGTCCTGCGTCAACTAGTGGGCAAGGTAATGCCTCGCGTAGTGCCGATGGGCCATTAATAAATGCCGTAAGCGTTTTAAATTCTCTTATTGATTCTAATAGCCCACCTATACGCCCCAACAATACTCGCGCAATGTTAGATGAGTTTGTTGTACAATATGAAAAATCTGGTACGCAAATTTACGCCCCACGAGCTTGTCGAATTTTATCAAAAATTGGTGATCAAGATATTAGTGTTACAGGTGATACCGGAGCTGAGATAAGTATTGTTGATGCAAATTTAGTCGATCAAGTGCGTCAATTATCACCAGAACTCGTTCGAAACTTACCTGCAGTTGATTTTCCACCAGTTACGTTAGCTGATGGTACCAAAGATTGGCTGATTCGCAAAAAAGTTGCGATTGTTATCACTTTAAATGGTATTCGAGAGGTGGTAATTCCATTATTCGTTATCTATGATGTTCCTGCCCACGTGTTGATTGGTATGGACGTAATGGCGGCTCATCAGGTAATCATTGATCTTAAACAAGGTATTGTTCAGTGGCATTATGCTGGTGAGGTAATTACGACGATAATTGATACAGAATTACCAGCACAGCATGAAATATCCAATTATATTTCCAATGCAAAAACGATTCGTAAATCGCTCCTTGATAATAACGAATTAGCGTTATTTAGTCTTTTAGAAAATCTCCCCCCTAACCAGTCAAAATCAGCGTTTCAACGATTGCGGCCATACGCTGCTGTATTTTCACCTGAGCTTGGGAAATATCATAAACCTATTCGCTTCGAGTTGATGGAACATATTCCGTGGTATAAAAAGGGCTACGATGTACCAGCCGCAATGATGAATACTGTTGAGGAGAATATTCGTGATTTATTGAAAAATGGTGTTATTCAACGGTCGAATACGCCTTATATTAACCCATTGGTAGCAGCGGAGAAATCAGACGGCAGTTCGCGTGTCTGTATCGATTCTGAAGCGTTAAACGATGCGTTAATAGACTCGCATTACGAAGTACCTAAAATACAAGAGGCTGTTTTTAAAGAGAAGGGGTCGAAATATTATTCCCTTTTTGATTTTAAGCAAGGTTTTCACCAGATCGAGCTTTATAAAGAATCTCGAAAGTATACTGGTTTTTAGTTCAAAGGAGTCGTTTACGAGTATGTACGTTTACCCTTTGGTACAAAAGTGAGTCCGAGCTTGTTTATTCAAGTTATTACCGATGTGTTGGACCCCCTAACTAATCTCAAAGTTACTCCTTACGTCGACGATATTTTGGTTGAAGGAGACTCATTTGAGGAACACCTTGAGAATATCGAATATGTACTACAACGTATTCACGCCGCTGGTATGACATTAAATGTTAAGAAAACGAAGCTGTTTTATGAACAAATCGGTTATTTAGGTTTTGTTATTGCTTAGGATGGTATTGCAAAGGATCCCATGAAGTTTGAGTGGTTTGCAAAGTTTGAGCGAAAACATTGGAATACTCAACATAACGAATTTCGCCCTACCACAAGGAAGGCCCTTCAAAGTTTATTAGGCTTTCTTGAATTTTATGCTGCATTTATACCCAATTTTGAAGAGTTGGTACTGCCATTTCGACAACTTATTCGCGAAAGTAAACGGTATACTTGGTCTTCTCAGCATTTTGCGGCATATGAAAAGCTGAAGCAAGCATTTGTATATCCCATCTCGTTGATGCGGCCTGATCCATTGGAGACTTTTAACCTACATATTCGTGTTTCTGAAAATAATAACATATCGGCGTGCATTACTCAATTTTGCGCTGAGACAGCGGTTGAACAGGCAGTCTTCTTCTATAGTAAAACGTTAATTGCTCAAGAGCAGAAGTATTCTTTTATTGATAAATATATGTTTGCTCTCTACACAGTCGTGAAAAATTTCCTCGTCTGCTGTATCATCGTCGACTAACCTTAGCTCCTGAATTTAAAAATTTATTTCGTCAGTTTCGCGAGGTGCTAAATTTTCATTCAAAAGCATCAAAATAGATTACGTTTCTTCGTCAGTTTAATTTCTCCTTTCGTAGCGAAGATGCTAAGAAAATCCTGGATTATGTTGACTTCGCCTAGAACAGTTCCCAATTCAATAATATACACTCTTACACTATAAACTACTTTGGTGTTGAATTGGACCCCTCGCTCGCTCGCTCACTTAATAAGTTGCCGATGTTCCAGCAAGCTGATGATAAAATACGCCAAAAAATCACTGATTTAGCTATAAAATCCACGAGTCGGTACACAAATAATTTTATTATACACAACGAAATATTGCATCATATTGAAGGAGAAAGATACTTACCTTGTCTCCCTTCCCTACTCGCTAAAGATGTAATTGTTTATTTACATCGAGCCTTGGGCCACATTGGGCCTCACCGTACCTATTTATGGTTGAAACGATTCTATTATGTTCCTAATGGTGAACGGGTTGTACAACGCGTGTTACAAAATTGTATGGCCTATCTTCAACATAAATCATCAAATCAGCATGTAAGGCCAGAGTTTATTAAAATTACGGCTGAAGAAATTGGAGCATTTATTTCATTTGACCAGTTTGGTCCCTTACCAGTATCTCGTGGTGGTGTTTTGGCTATTATTGTTGCTCAGGATATTTGTTCAAAATATACTTGGTTTTTCCCCATCAAGAATATAACAGCGGACAATTATGTGGATAAACTCGAGCAGGTTGTTGAATTTGTAGCTGCTCATGGAAATACGGTGAAGGTAGCCTTATCCGATAATGCAAAACAATTTGTTGGCGACAAGTGGTTCGAAACATGTGCTAAACTTGGTATTGAGGTTCGACATACCACCAAATATAACCCCCAGTCGTCACCTGTGGAACGTGTTATGAAGGAGCTCGGTGCAATGTTGCGCATCTATGTGAATGAATTTGACAACGACTTAGAGAGTACTCATACCCGTTGGGCAATGTGTATTAAGGATATCGAGGCTACCCTTAATAAGACACCGCTTGATAACTCTAGCCTTGCTCCAAGTGACATGATGGGAGTCGAGTATCGTGAACCATTATTTCCAACTGTGGTAGGTATTGTTGCCTGGGGATTTGACCCTGTTCGAACCTTTGCAAATCTCAAACTGAAGATTTTGTGTATGTTAAAAATGAGCACGCCTAATACAGAGGCCCAACATCTTAATAGCAAACCAGAGTCCAAAAATTTTCATTATAATGAAAATGATCACGTTATCGTTTATACCGATGGGGCCTGTGTAAAAAATGGAACTGATCAGGCTGTAGGGGCAATTGGCGTGTGGTTTCGCGATAGTAGCGTTTATAATACTGCAGTAGTCCTTAACGAAGACGGTACCACAAACAATTGTGCCGAATTACAGGCTGTAATCCGCGGTCTAGAGATTGCTCATTCCAAGCAGCTACCAAAAGTTGAAATAATTTCGGATTCGGAATATGTGATTAAAGCCATGAACCAATATATACACAAGTGGATCCAAAAGCAGTGGAAAAAACCTAACAAGAAACCTGTAGAGAATGCTGATTTATTCCAACAAGTCTGGGGACTAAAAGAATCATTTGAGTCGGTTATTTTCACTCATGTTGGAGGTCATAAGGCTGACTGGGGCAATCGTCAGGCTGATGAACTTGCTCAATATGCCCTTGCAACGCACTTGTGCCGAAATCTATTAACTGAACTCACCAACTTAACGGTGGATCAACAAAAGTATGATGAAGATTTATCGTATCGCCAGACCTTGTACGAAAAATATCAGTGGATAACTACGTTTTTCAAGCGTTTGTATCAAGAGGTAGCATATAACAAAGCCTCAGGAAATTGTACCATTTATCACCCTGGCGATATAATACGAGTTGTTTGTCGATCGATCCAGTTATTCGTCCACTTACCTTATGCCAATACATCAACGAATGTAATGCTATCGAATTACACTATCTGCGCGAACTCGCATGCTAGTATTATGGTTAAATATCCTGGTTACTTCGTATATCTTTTTAATTATTATCTAACTGCTTAGTTTAATGATGAAATTTTTGTATCTAGAATTTTATTGTGCCTCTTTTTTTAAAGTTGATTTTTCTTTACTATTTTATTATCAATTTATGTTTGCTCCCATTTTTGTCGGCGTTTTTGTTTACATTGATAGTTTTTATACTTGTAAATGAGTCAATGAATGTGGGGTGCGTGCTGACATTGTACTTAATTTGTACAATGCCTGCCCGCAGGGGCAATTTGAAACATGTCATCAGGGCTGTTAACAATAACTAAAACTCTTAACCTTAACTCAAACTGACTCGTATTTTCACGTATTAAGAATAAAACTGAATTTAACTATAACTATAAATCCCCAATATGTGTAACTGAATAAAACTTAAACTAATATTTTCAGTCCCTGAAACTGAATTAAACTTTAACTCAAACTTAAAAAAAAATCGTTTTGGTAAAAGTCTCAAGCCAATTTCCAATTTTCCAACTTTGAACGAACATTCAGCGACTTGAGGTTCATTTTAGACCCTTTGCAATGCAGTCTCAAAGGGTTTATTTTCTATTATTAATGATCTTTTGTTACTGCGAAATAATTATATTAAGTAGTTTTGAAAATTAAAATTTTAAGTGTGAAATTTTAAATTAAATTCATTTTATATTTTTGAAAACGCTTAATTTATTGAATTTGGAAACTCTTATGTCTTATTTCATCTTTTCATCATACATAAAAAGCAGGTATGATATAATCGGTAAGTACATTATTTCATTCTAACTTCAACTTCTTCAAGTATTTTAAAAGAAGAATTAAACTTTAACTAACTTTAACTTTAACTTTTTTAACTATAAAGAAGTAACTTTAACCTTAACTCTAAACTTTTATTTTATTCAAGTTAAAACTAGTTTACTTCAACTTTAACTATAACTTAAACTTTAAGTGAAAAGAATAAAACTGCTAACTTTAACTCTTATTTTTGTTTTGAAAGACTGAAACTTCAACTGAATTTAACTAATATACGTTTAAGTTAACAGCCCTGCATTTCATTTTGACTCATTTACAGTGCGTGAAAAATTGTGGCGCGCTAGCGATAAAAAAAGAAAAAAATAATAAAAATTGAAGGTTGTCATGCCGACCTCACCTTCAACTCATCGATGAATTTTTTTTCTTCTTTAAAAACTCATGGTTGCTTTTTTTGAGTCGCGAGTGAAAAAAAAAACGAGTTTTTTTTATTTTATGATATGATTATATATTGTATTATTTGGAGTTCTTCACATTATTAGAATAAAAGAATTTAAAAGAATATTTTTTTCCCTGTTTTTTTTCTTTCTATAATAAAGAACAAAACGGCGGTGGCGACCCTCCACATAGATTATAAACTTCATTTTTTTTTTTTCGCAAATTTAAATCGCCTCACAACACAACTCCTTTTAAGGGTTTGATTAAATCAGAACCAATGATTACATCGTTTTTCAACCCATCCAAAACGTAAAAGTGTGAACAAATCGTATGATTACTATCTCCTAATCCAACCTCAACGTCTATTGATTCTGTTATCCTTCAGCACCAACACCATTAGCCATCGAAACCTAAGGTTGGCGGTTTAACTTATTAATTTTAACATCGATATTATTACGAACTAAAGGACTTTTATATTTCGCACTGATTAATGAAATCGAAGCACCTGAATCGACCAATGCTGCAGTCAATAAATTACCCATTTTAACATTACAGTAACAATCAGTCGGATCGTAATTTTCGTCAACGAAATAAGCATCCTCTTTTCCGTTTAAACACGAGACGACTGGGCAACCGCGGCCAACATATTCAACATGTCGAATATATTTACCAAATAGCGAAATTATTTTGTCAACAGCATGCGTTTTAAAGATGAATAAATTCAATGAATCATCCCATTTATAATTGTTTTCGATTATCTCAGGATATCGCTTCGCTAAAATACCCTTCTTATGATAAAAATACGAGTATTTTAATAAGCAATTACCTACATCACAAATAGTTACTATAGGAAAATTGTTAGCGACTTTAACCAATATTTTACACAAAGGCAAATAATTATTACTATCTATTTGTGCGTTAAAATGAATGAGCGGTGGCAAAATAAATATTACCTGCTTCGCTCCCTTTTCATTCAACATATTAAACACCATGCAGGTAATTTCTTATGTCATTGTCGTATTCATTTAGTTGTTCGTAGCAACTCAACTACAAAATTATCTTATTTGATACTTTTCCTTTGAATTCGGACATCTTTTCATAAAGTTTAGAAAATTGATGAATGGTGTCGGAAATTTATCGTTTCCAACCTTAATTCTGGGAATCAGAATTAATTCTTAAATAAAAAACAATTCATCCTATCATAGGATTCTTATTCTTGATTTGTTTATGTCCCAATCGTGATATAGCGTTCTTTAAAAAAACAGCTGGTTGCTGTTTAAACGCACCTCAAACTACCTTCATTTTACCTCATTTTATCACTTCTCCTTTCAAATTGTCATTACAAGAAAACAAAAGTACGAATAAATTTAATAATGACTACGTTGAACGAAAACGAAGAGGAGCAGTTGCTCGACGAACTGGATACTATGGCGATTACGGTGAGTCTTTTAATACAATATTCTTTCGATATTCGGCTTCTTTTCTTCTCGTTTCTCAATCTCATGTCTCTCTAACAAATTCGTATCCTTTTCTTCTTCTTTGGTTTTTCTCTTCCATCTCGTCGCCTTCTCATCACCTAATCGTTCAAACAACGTAAGCGTTCTTTAAATCGCGCCATCTTATGCGCGAATATTACTCCTAAATTATGAGCCATGTCTTAGCCTAATTGTAGTTTATACTACTTTGGGCTAAGACTCGGCTTTCTTTCTTTCTTTCTTTTCAGGTTCGAACGACGAGGAGATGGACACGAATCAAAGACAAGCAATAAAAAAATTAATTTATCACTTATTATATATGGGAATAATAAAATTTCTTGACGAGATGTACTTTTGATTTTTAAATGGGCCCAGTAACATTCCTAGAGTAAAAGACGGAAATTATTTTTGCGCCCTTTGCAATACCCCCTTTTTTCGTCAAATGGTATCTTATCCATTCATTGAATGGAATATTCATAGAGTCCGAACGTTTTAATGAACGAAAATATTCATTACACAATAAGTAGGTAACGGTATAATATAACCAGATAAAGATACCACAATCCCATTATCGAATTCATTCATACACAAAGCATTTAATTCAAGAGGTAATAAAATCTTATTTTCGGATTCATTGCCTATCTCAATTGAGCGAATATTACCATCGTCCTCAATATCCGATAAGACCAGACCATTCATAAAATCGAAAAATTCCTTAATAGACGATGGCTTAAATACCTTTAATGTACATTGATAAGATTTAGGTAAAACCTCACATATGAGTTCAACCAACTCTGATTCAATTACACGTTTTGGCAATTTTTCTAAAATCATACAAATCTTTTCATAATATTTAATAAACAATTCTATTTTAAAATATTCGAATTTAGTTCTATGAATTAAATGAATGAAACGATCATTACCCGAAATGCATTTGAATTTGATTGTTCGCAGATTTATACCAAGCATTTTATCACTACAAGAATCATGTCATGCCTCACAGTCACGAGTTGTGGTGACATCACAAGTTGTAATTTAAGGAGACCTGGTAATACTGCGAATTAGGTTTTTTTGGAGAATTCTTTGACAATGTGTGTTTTTATATTTCAATACAATAATTTAAGTAAAAATGCGAACTTTATTTCTTTACTCGGAAGTTAATTAAGAATTAGAAGAGTAACATGGTAGCAGAGCCTTAAGTACGATCACCGCCTCTAACTTTATATTCGCGAATTCGTGAGAATACTTCAAACTAATCGCACATGTAAGTAATGTAATAACTGTTACAGTTATTCACTTACCTCGCTTAAATTCGCTTAAATCAAATTAATCAAGACGTACGTACCAGCCGTATGCACTAAATCAACTAGATGTACGTACCAGCTGTACGCAACGCATCAATCAATTATCCGCACCAAAATTGTCGTATTTGGTATCCGAGTATTCGGTATCTGTAATAGTTCGTGTTGCAGCTAATTCGTCGCAATCCGCAAATCCGCAACCGCACATTACTACATTTTAATGGCAGCTGAAAGTGCAGTAACTGAATTTCAGCTTTGGCGAGCAGCTGTGTTGAGCTCTACATCCAGTGTTGAAGAAGGTTTGAGAAATCAACCAATTTACGCTGAAGAGCTCGCCGAGAGCATAGAAGACCTCGAATTCGCAATCAGCGAATTAGAACGTTTTCGACCAACAAACTAACCGTGGAATAGCTTACGATTTTAAACCCGCAATAACTGCTATTGTAGCAGCCAAACAACTCGTTGGATGGAGACGTTACCAAATTCGCAAATTTCATTACAGCATTTGAAATGAAATTCAACGATCTACAGATTTCAAATAGTGAAAAGCTTCTCCAACTACGCGAATCTGTCACAGATGGTCCGCTGAAAATAATCGAATCTCTCCCCATAACTGACGATAACTATGAGCGAGCCATTACAAACCTGAAAAAACAATACGATGATCCTGATGAAATTATTTCAGCGTTATACCGAAAGCTCGAACAAATACCGACAGCTACAAATAATGCGCACAGTTTAACAAATACTTATTACGAAGTTCAAGGTATTCTCTCTGCTCTTGAAGCACATGGGCACAATTTAGACGCATTCCCGCCGCTACGAGATAGTGTATATAGTCGCTACCCTACGAACATTATTTAACAGATATGTGTCAACGAACGTCTTCCTATACAACGTCTTCAGAGTGAAATTTTAAAATTAGCTCAGTTTAGGCTGAAACTTGAGGCTGCAAAAAATAAAACGACAAACCCACAACCGCAGAAACATGGAGTATCGATGTCACTTGTGGTTACAAAACAAGAAAAATCTACCATTCGCGCTAATACGTCAAAGACAGAATCAGTTCAACGATCGGTTCCACCGTGCGCATTTTGTAGCCAACTTCACTACTCCGCATCATGCACCAAATTCACAACGTTGGAAACTCGACGAGCAACATTAAAAGATCGCTGTTTTCGTTGCAAGCAACTGAAGCAACCTCATCAGTCGAACCAACACCCAGTACATCTGATGAGAAGTCTTTGTATTTTATACGAACGCATTAAGGAGCACATGTTACAGCTCAAGTGATTGTAGAACATCCCGACACTCAACGAAAACATAAAATACGTGCACTATTAGATAATGGCAGCAATGAAAGTTATATTGGGGAAATGGCAGCACGCCGCATTGGTTTAAAATTAACAAATCAGCGAAACGTACCTGTTTCTGTTTTCTTAAACGCACAGCCAGTTAATCTCAAGACAGCAACGACTTCCTTTATTTTGACGAATAACCGCAATTTCCAACTTCTGTAGTGGTAGATACCTCACCATCTATACCCCAGCAAGTCCATCTCTTTGATTACGATGCATTCAAGGCTACTTATCCTGAACACGCAAATGAAAATTTCATTAATTAAGCAGAAAACGAACCAATAGAGCTGTTACTTGGAAGCGATTATTATTATGATTTAATTGATAATAAAATCGCAGTCGCAGAGAGATTTTATCTAAATGCTACAAAATTTGGCTGGATGGTAGTAGGAAGACAAGAATGTGATGTGTCGATGCGAGCCTAATATTTTCAACTCTCTCCAATAGAAGCTTTACATGAAATTTGTAGCCTAGAATCGCTTGGGATAAAAGATATGCCTCTATCTGAAATCGAGGAAGAGGAAAGAGCACTGGAACAATTTTATGAAAATATTAAATTTGTAAACAATCGTTACGAAATTCGATGGCCATGGCGTCAATATCCGCCTAAATTAAGCAACAATTTTGGCTTAGCGGTGGGAAGGTTGAAATCGCTGCAACGAAAAATGGACAAAGAATCGTTCAAAAATTACAACGCAATAATTGAAACACAAATAGAAAAAGGAATCATAGAAGATGTTCCAGCACACGAAATAATGGACGTTAAATACTTTTTACCTCATCACGTGATAGAAACGCCGGAAAAATCCACCCAAACGCGAGTTGTGTACAATGGTAGCGCCAAAACTTCTAAATCAAATAGCATAAACGATCAAATTTATAAAGGGTGCAACCTGTTGGCAGATAGTGGAAAAATACTTATTAGATTCCATCTACGATCGATTGTAGTTGTGAGTGATCTCGAAAAGGCATTTCATGCTTTGGCGATAAATCGTGCAGATGCTAACTACGTCTGTTTCCTATGGCTGTGGAAATTTGATGAGTTACCTACAGGGATAGTTTTGTAGACAATTTCATCACCAGATTCCTATCAATAATCCAGGCGCTGGCATTCTACGAGTTCGCGATCAGCGTATTTCAGGACTGCTCGATGAATCTTAGAAAATGGGCTTCAAATTGCGCTGAACTACGCAAAAAATTTCTCCAACCAGATAAATCGGCAGCAATCTCTATCTTAGGTATCATTTGGAATTAATACACTGATCAAATTAATCTAAAAAGGATTAAAGTTGCAGAGAACCCAACGCTGAGAACTGTACTTAGCTCAACAGCACAGTTTTACGACCCATGCGGTATTTGGGCACCAGTACTGGTTACCGTAAAAATTTTTTTATGCGAATTGCATACCCAATATGGTTGGGATGACATGCTCGCTGAAAATCACCAAAGCCAATGGAACGAAATCCAAACTCAGCTTCAAACTGCCGCAAGCACAACGTTCCCTCGTTTCCAATGCACAATAAATGAAACAGAGGACGTCCATTACAGCCTGCATGTTTTTACCGACGCCTCAATCAATCAAAGCATGCGCTTGTGTTGTTTACCTGCGAAAAGAAAAAGGAAATCAAATAGAATCGCATCTTTTATTCGCAAAAACAAAGCTAGCAAAAATCACACACGTACCAAAACTCGAATTAATTGCAATGTTATTGGGAATAAAAGCGCTTGAATATGTAAGAGACGCTATAAAAATCAAGTGCAACCAGTATATTTGGTGCGATTCAAAATGCGTGTCAAATTGGATTATGTCGAACAAAATCTTACCTTCATTTATTCAAAATCGCATTTAATATATTCGCAATGTGTCGAATGTGGAAAAACGCTACGTCACATCAAAGGAGAATGCAGCAGATTTGCCATCTCGAGGAGCTACAGTTGAAAATATCTCAACGCTCTGGTTCAATGGTCCCAAATGGCTAAGAGAACCCGAAGAAAATTGGCCGCCAGCTCCTCCATCTTCTCAACTTGTCTTGGATGAATTTCTCGATCCATAAATACCTAAAACAGTCGCCATCATCTCGACAGCAAAGTATCTGTTCAGATTAGATACAAATCATTATTCAAATTACATTAAACTATTACGTGTAACAACGCACCTAATGGCTTCCTATCTAAATTCAAT
>VFXL01000140.1:0-15216 GCA_009761765.1 Phenacoccus solenopsis | reverse complement strand
TAGCCATTCTGGTGGTAACAGTTTCAATTTTTTCTTCTGTTTGCTTTATTTCAAAATTTCATATTTTTTATTAAATGCGAATCGAATTTTATTCACAAGTAATTCCTTCAAATACTACTACGAACGTTTCTGCTCAAAAATTACTGAGAGAGTTTTGTTAGAAATGCGAAGAGGGTATTTTTTGTTTTTTGATTTACCTCAAAATGGCGGATCACCCGAATTTTGAGGGAGGATAGAGAAGGGGAAAATAGCTCAAATTTTTCGTTTTTGATTTCATACCAAAGAGTGAGACACGGACACCAATGTATCCAAATTTCAGCTTCTCAAGTGCATTTGGAGAGAAGTTAGAGCAAGGAACAGCTTTTTGAGGAAATGAATCTTCCATATCTCTTCCCATATTCAATTAAAATCCCCAATGATGAATCTGCCTCTTTTCCTTCCCTCTTGACTCTCTCCAGACATAGGTAAACCTTTTTAATAAAATCTAGACCCCAACTCTATCGGTGTCTCTAGCCTAAGCCGCAGTTTATGGCACGTTGGCATACGTCAAATCAAAACAGTATAAGACATCGGAACTATTCAATATGATAACTGAAATCATACAAAATGGATAGAACTGGCAGAACTGGCTACTAGAACAATTCCTTTCAATGCTTGTGAGCTGTCATTGTTATATACAAATTATCATTTATGAGCTTCTTTCATATAGTTTGAGGGGGTGGGGGCATAACAATGAGGGGTATCGAAATCTTAGATCATATACTCCTGGATGCCTCAAGTGATAAAAACTCGCTTCGAACATGAATAAGTGGCAAAACCTGAAAATGTAAACAAACAACAAACATTGAAAAAGAAAATGTTATTTTTTTCATTTCAATTAACACAGTTTTCTCAGTTTTATATTCTATTGGGAGTTAATTTGAAATATTATGTATAAAAAATTAATAATTATGAAAAACAATAATTACATCGTAAAAAAATATTTGATCTGTCGTTGATTGATGATAATAAAAACAGTGATAATTTGATAGAACTGCGTTTGTTTGCATTTTCGCAATTTGCCGCTGATTTGACTTATTCACGTTGGTGGCAAAAATTTAACATTGAACTTATAGAACATGGATTATATAATTTGAGTATACCATCTAAGGTCGAAATACTCTTGAGTACAAATTCGATCGAACATACATAGGTATTCATTCTATGAACATAGACCAAGTTTCATGTTCCAAATTCTCTGCTACAACGCTAAATCTCAAAAATATCTTTCAAGAGGAAATATTCTTATTCAGAAAATGTCATTTAATAAGGGAAAAAAAACTTACCCATTCTTGTATATTTCACAGCTTCCAAGTTTCAACTTTTTCTTCGGCTCTTGGCAGTCTAAAAAAAAATTAAAAAAAAAGTAAACATGAATACACATGTAAATTATTAGCATGGGTCTATGCACGTTGAAAAAAAAAATCAACTCTATATAAGACCACTGAGCTTGAGTAACCATTCAGAAAAATGTATGAAAGCTTTTAATATTATATTCGTTTTCATATTTCCCTGTTTTCACGAGAGTACTCTATTAACGAGGGGATTCATTAATATAAAATTGCATGCTCGAGTATACACTGCTGTACGTATTTTTATAATATTGTCCTTCTTCCATTCACACATAGGATTACAGTGTATCTCAGCGAGTACTCCTTTTTCGCTCCCTACACCACTTCAGGCCATCCAAATGCAATCAAAAATACGCATCAATGCAGGTACGTGAATACAAAAATTTCATCTTAGACCCAATCAAATAGTTACCTGCACGTTTATGAAGAAAAATTGCTCGTTTCGTCGACGCGACCGAAAAAAGGTTTTCACATAGGGAAAGAAAGAGAGAGCGAAAAAAAAAGATGGCGAATATGAAAAAATAAGTACAGATGTTAACGCCGGTTAAACGGGAGTGATATTAGTTGACAAAATACTTGTATAACAAAAACACTCCGTAGGGAGCCATCGTAGTATTTATTTTTCTATACATCTTTCGACATTCAACGAAGATTTTCTTTTATTGCGCGGGACACATACGTGAGAAATAGTCGCTGTCATTTCATCAAAATACCCCAACCTCTGGAAGGGACCAAGATACACTCGTTCACGTACCGTCTACTCTATCTATCGGAACACCGTAGAACTTGTACCAATTTCAGTCCAAGTCAGAAGTGAAATACGCAATTAACGTGGGCCACGTCACGACTATGGTTTTGTTGGCTGAGCTATAAATGAAACCAATTTGGTGTTCGAATCGAGTCCAATTGGCTTTACTAGTGACGAATATTTTAACGATATTTCTTCGCCCGAGCTCGTGATTTCACGCTATAACGACGAACGTGATCAGTTTTTCGTAAAACGACCAAATATCTCGCCTTCCGAGCACGTATTCGGATATCGCCTATGTACCTCCGTTAGCATATTTTCCAACATTTTTTCCTACCGCGCCAGCCATTTAATCATTACCGAGAAAACTCGAATCATACTTCCAGACTTGCGGAATACCGAGAAAATCGAATCCGGTAACTCCTCATTTCCTCCTACTTGCTTCCACGAGTCGAAAAAAAAAAACGCGTAAAAATTGGATCGAATCAAAGCAAAAGTATAAATTGGATTAAACTTATTCAGAGAAAGAACTTATCAATACAATACTTGAGCTGATTTTTTTCTTCCGCTTTTAAGATATTTTAAGCCGCATCCTCGTCGTATAGCCCGGATTCGCTCTATCTACCCTTTTTTTCTCTCTTCGTCGGCCGCTCTGTTCGAAACGCCATCTTTTTCATGCTTTTCCGGACTTTTACCGTCATTTTCCTCTCTTTGATTTATATATAACTTACTTTTCGACTTAAAATGGTTGATGATACCGTGAACTTTTTCTCCTTTTTTTTCTCTCTTCACGAGCTTTCCTTTTGTATCGTTAGGTTTTCAATTTTTTTTTCTCTTCGTATCGCTTTAATAGTCTTTTCCATTAAGATCAATTTGGCTTAATAACGTTAGCGATTTTTTTTTGCCTTTCTTCTTTTTTCCTTTTGGTAAATAGTAATCCGAGTCGTTTGGGGGAATTTTTATTCTTTCGAATCGAAAACGCGATTTCGTACATTTCAATACTAAACTGCCTACATTTGGTATCGGTATACGCGAGTGGTTACGAGACATCTATGTAGTATAGGTTGCCTATTCTAAAGGCGAGTCAGCGATACGGGAACTGATGTATGGCGAATTACAGCGATTTTTTTCATTCATTACAAATTAACATTAACATTAACCAATATAAATCGACAGACGTGAAGTATTTCAATTTTTAATAAATTCAGGCAACACTGCAAAACTTAGTTCTGGTTTCAGTATCTGCATGTACGATTTTAGGTTCACTTCTGGGTTTAGGATTTTGGTTCCAGTTCAAGATCCAATGATTCGGTTTTACTTCTGATTCTACTATGCTCTAAGTTTCAATAATTTTATTCTAGTTTTACGTTTGGTTCATTCTAGATACATCAATTTGGTTCTAATTCAGGTTCCTATCATTCTGCAGTTTTGGTTTTGGCACGTTCTGGGTTCAGAATTTTGATTCCAGTTCTACGTTCAATCATTTGGTTCTAGTTCTGATTGTAGTTTGTTCTGGGTCAACGGATTTGATTCTAAGTCTGGTTTTGTCTTCGGTTCAATCTATATTCAATAATTTGGTTCCAGTTCAGGTTCTTGTTATTTTGTGTATGATAATTTAGTCCCAATTACAACTTTGGTTTGTTTTGAGGTCAGTAATTAGCATCTAGTTTGGTTACAATTTTGATTCTTGTTTATTTCGAGTGTGATGATTTGATTTTAGTTCAGGTTTTGGTTCATTCTTAATTCAATAATTTGGCTCCAATTCAGGTTCCTATCATTTTGCGTCCAATAATTTGATTCTAATTTCATTATGGTTCGTTCTGTATTTAGGAATCGGGTTTCAGTTTTGGTTCTGGGTTCAATGATTTGATTCTAATTCTAGTCTATTCTAGATTTTATAATTTGGTACCATTTTAGATTTCTGTAACTCGGCATCTGATGACTTGGTTCCAATTCTAGTTTTGCTACATTCTGGGCTAAGTGATTTAGTTCCAGTACTATAGTACAGCTTACCAAAAGTAGAACTGCTCATCAGCGCACATCACCGTTGTTTGCCATCAGTAGGCTTTGTTATCAGTTTTACTTTTGCTGATCCGTAGAATAGTTTTAATTGCTTATGGCAGATTACGAAATTAATTTAAGATCCAAATCTTAAAACCAAATTCAGTTCAATATTGACTGAGCCCAAAGCCAAAGCTGAATTTTCTGCGTAGCCCGAAGGCGACTCTGAAGCCAAAAAATCCACTATTTTCAGCTTCGAAGATTTCAATTTTAGGGTGTTTCATTTCAGAAAATCAATTGATTCGAATTTTCATGAGTGGATGAGCAAAGTCGAGGTGCGTACTTTTTGTGAAGGGTAAACGAAATGAGGTGAAATATCCAACTATGGGATTTTAAAACAAATAATGTCAAGCATTTTGAAGCTGAAGCTAAATCCTTAAGCTAAATTAAACCAAAAATTTCTAGAAGCTAAATCCGAACCTTTGAAAAAAATCTCCAAAGCTGTACACTGAATCTAATTTTCCAGAAATACGCCTTTAGGAATATCAATCTTGTAAATTCGAGGCATCTTAGCTAACTTGGCATCCTTTCTGATTTCTCTATGCCAGAATCATTCCTTATTGAATCTTTCAGGGACTCCGGACCGTAGACTGTATTTTAACAGTTGCCTGTGGTTGCGAGAACGAGCTTTGCAACCCCAGAAAATCTCAGCTCCGGCAGTAAAACATTATTTAATTGGACCTGAAGCATACGTTGCCGCTGGATCATCTATCTTTCGTTTAAGAAATATGGCAATTGATCAATAATAGAAGTTGAAAAAGCCCTACAGGTTTCGTGAACTGTTCTACATTGCATTCCTTGAGTGCTCCACCTGAGGCCCTAGAATCTAGCAGGCAAGAGATCGAATATAATGTAAAAGATAAAATTAAAGTAGTCACTTATAAGTTGGCCCTCCAAAATAATACCTTCATTGATACTAGTTGACTCGTACAACTACATAGCAGTCATCACATGAGCTGGTGCTTCCATGGTGATCCTAATACCTGGGTGGTGATGGGTTATGACTTATGAGTTATAATGATAAATGGTCAAAATACACTGAGCTTGCAACACTCAGGTAAAACTGAACTTAAAATTGAATCCGAGGTTTTATTTTTTTGCCTTGCGGACTTAGCTATGCTTTTCATTTCCTCTTAATTGATTTGGATATTCATTTTCTTTCAATTTTTAATTTTGGTGTTATTTTTCAAATTTTTAGCAACACTTTTCTATACATTTCATCACTAAGTATATTTTATTATTTTTTAATTTTTGTGATATAAATTGAATTTAAAATCAGCAAATATAAATTTATACTCGAAAGTATTGATTTTGAGTTCAATATTTTCGACACAATCTGATTCCAGTTCATGGTTTAGGGTTTAGATTCTTCAAATGATTGGAATTTTCCTAGATTCTGGGGCCAAGTTGGTTCTAATTTTACAATCCTGAATTCAAGTCCTATATCTAGATGTAATCTGATGAAAAAATTAATTGTTCAAGTTTCAACTTTTGATGAAAATTGTCTACCATCGAAGGGGTGGTATCAAACATATTTGTAGTCTAGATTCAATCACTTTTATTTAGAAGTAAAAGCGATTAAATCTTGGCTACAAAAATTTCTGTATCTTTTCTGTTATGTATTCCATGTAAGAGCTCGGAGGAATCCATTATCTAATATTCGATTCCTTCGATGAATGAATTCACTGACAATGAAACTTGAAGAAAAATCGAAAACTCAAAAAAGACAAATTAAGACTTTGCAGTATCATTTTATTGCATCCACCTGAAAAATCACACATCGCAACTAAAGAGCTCCGAATCTTTTGAAATCCAATATCAATGGCGCCTTCCACCCAAACACGTATGGCTGACTACAATTCGACTTCATTCGCCGAGGCTGTCTCACACAGACGAACTTTTTTCACAATTAAAATCCAAACAATGCACTCGCCAATCGCTTTAGGGCGGTATGCGTGAAATGTTCACGCCGCTGATATCTAGAACAATAAGTCGCCATTTTTAATTACAGAAAAAAAAACCGCCAACAAAAATTTCACGTTACGGTAAACAAGAAGGATTTCAAAAATATTGGGAAAACAAAGTAACACCCCCGAGCGTAATACTTGCGCGAATATCTTCATTTTCGCATTTAAAAAAATAACATTCTTCGAAACACGCCCCCTACCCCCAACCAAAAGAACGAGAAATTTTGCAATTTACGTCTCCCCTTTGTATTAGAGCGTGGAACGGATAGTAATTGCGGATGACAGCTCGCGTCTCTAACATATAACAATATAAAGGAAGCAGTGTATTTTTCTTTGAGGCGAGTGCAAAAAAAAAAATATTATAGAGAAAAAAAGAACCGTATGAGCGAATATGTTGGTGACGTGTATTCGCGTAAATGGGTAGAAGGAAAGCTTTTAACAATTTTACAGAGAGCTTAAAAACCGCAAATATGGCTTTTAAAAACCAATGTGTTAAGCGTCGTCTGAAATCAAAGTAAATACGATTTTCCCTCATAGACGTCGCGACGCGTACCCTTGTAATTGGTGCCGGTCACGAATGCGTTGGGCAGTCGGGTAAATCAAGCAATCTTCGTAATCTTCGAGTTATTTGAACGCTGACAAACCCACAAACTAAAACGTCATCGCAAAATGTTTATGGGTTCTCCTCAGCTGTACAGAGATTGATTTTTTTTTTCATCTGTCCCTATCATCCAACCATGTAGAAAGCGGCGAGAAATTTTTTTTATTAATTGATATATTGCTAGAAAAATACAAAAATATTGATTCCTAATTAAATTTTCTCAGCTTAGGCATTCGATGTATTCCTCAAAATTTTTCTCATCCTTGAACACCTCTTTATACTCTTCATTTTAAGGCATTTCTCTAATTCTTTTTTCGATCATTTTTTACTCTAAATTTCGACAATTTTATATTTCTTGTTTCATTTCTTTCATTTTCGAATGAAATCCTCCTTAATTAAAAGTTTTTCATTTTTTTTTCAATTTTTAGGCTTCTACTTTCTGAGAATTTTGTGTTCTTAAAAATTTCATTTATTCTTTCTTTGCATATTTTCACTAGTAAGTTTTTATGTGTTTTAAAATTTTCATTTTTGAGAATTTTGAATTTCACTTCTTGTATAAACTATTATAAATAACGCATACATTAATTTTAAATAAGTACGAATACGTCTATAAAAATTAATCTGAGTTGCTGAGCGACCTTAAATAAATTCCAAAAAAAATTACATTTGAAAATTTTTTTGATTTGAAATAGTTTTCATTTTTTTTACTTTTTCATCCAACAATCTTATTATCTTTAAATTATTTTAAATTAAGGATTTTTACACTTATTGACATTCTTTAAATTTTTTTCCTTGAAAATATTCACTGCTTTCTTTTTTTAAATTCTTCCATTCTCATACTTTTTATGATTGAAAAAAATTTTATGTTTTCACATTTCCCATTCTTAAATATTGTCAATTTTTTATTTTCTTCAATTTGAAAACTTTTCAGTTTTTTAGTTTTATTCATACGGAAACTTCTTCGTTTTCAACCATTCTAAACTTTTTCATTTTTGAGTAGTTTTCACCCTTGATTTTTTTTTTTGAAATATTCGCATTTTGCGACATTTTCCATTTATTGTAATTTCTTCGTTTTAAACTCACTCGTTAAAAAATCTTTATTTTTACACACTTTTCATTCGTGAAAAATCTGTCAAAGTTCGGTCTTTTTTTATTCAGAAATTTTTATATCTATAATCATTCTTCATTTCTGGAAATTTTGTCATTTTCGAGCACTTTTCATTTTTTGATTTTTTTCATTTAGGAAATGACATTTTTAATCATTTTTCATTCTCAAAGAATTTTTGTTTTTTGGACTTTTTTCATTTGGGAATTCAAAATTTTTAATTATTCTTTATTCATGGAAACTTCATTACCATTTATTTTTTACTCTCAAAAATTTTGTCATTTTTGGATTTTTTCTATTCAGAAAAATATCTTCTTTTTGAGTAGTTTTCATTATGAAATTTTTTTCATTCTTGGACTTTTTTCACATAAAAGTTTACCCATTTTTAGTAATGCGCCCATAAGTACCTTCAATTTGAATTCTTAGAAAGTTCACCACGTTTGAACTGGTTACATGAGTTTTTAATTTAAGATGATAGGTATTACAGTCCATTTTATAGAGAAATCTCTTAATTTTTCTTCATTTTTATTTCTTGAAGTCGTTCGTCATTGGGAAATTAAATCCAGATATTTTTTATTTATTTATTTTTTTCATTTGCAACCCTCAATATTACTTGGACGTGATTTGACCATCAAAATTCCATCTGTCTTTCAAATCACGAACTAAGGGCAAATTCAATAGTCTTTTTTTTTAGTCTTCATGGAAAATAGATTTTTTATCCTATAAGTTTTTGGAAGGGCCTGAGGTATTGCACTCCCATTTCGACCAAACAAATATCATTCGCAAGTGTATGCCTACAGTACTTCATATCCCCAATTTCAGCTACTTTGAATAAAATGTGAGTGATTTACTTGATTTATTAATACGTAATATTTTTCATTCCTTACCAATACATGAGCTATACAAATATTCTCTATATCTCAGTATACTATATTACCAACGATCTGCGCCCTGATCGCCGAAATTCGAGTATCAAACCTCGTATCTGTGACTCCTCAACCCCCCTCCCCATTCTCCTAAAAAAATTCTATACGAGTTGTGACATTCGGATTTTGGCAATTATGGCACAAATCGTTGATAATGAAATATATTAGACGTTTTGCAAAATTATAGCTGCGTTAATTTAACTGAACTGGATTTATGGTGGAACTTGTACAAAACTGACCACCCTAAGAGTTTGTATACGAGGTATAAGAATGGGATATAGAGACTATAAGTATATCTCATGTATTGATAAGGAATGAAAAATACTATGTATTACTAAATTAAATGAATCGCTCGCGCTTGTTTGTTATTTTGCCTATATTTTATTTCTTCATTTTTTTTCTGACCTCTTTAATTACTTTGGCGAGTTTCAAAAATATATGATGATTTTGTTGATTAAAGAGGAAAATGAGTAAATTTCGAAATTCTATCGCAAGTTTGAAACCACACATAAAAATCAAAAAAATAACAAGAATGATTTTAACTTATCAAGTAAAAATTTGAAGAAATGAGTAATTGATAACATTTGAGTATAAACGATGAGACAACTTTTTTATTACTTTATATAAGTGGTACTGAAGTTTTCATCATAAAATTATAACTTTAATAAACAATTAAAATTTAAAAAATTAAAATAATTAATATTTATTGACATTTTATTGATATTATTTGAATTATAATTTTTTTCTTATTTTATTAAATTTTATTAAATTTTATTAATATATATTATAATATATTTAATCTCCAATTTAAAAAAATTTTTCTAATATAAAATAATTTTATATATAATTTTCATCCATTTTCTATGTCCCTTCCCAATCGCTACACCAACACAAAAATCCCAAGATTTTCCATAAAAAAAACGTAAGCAGCCATGCCGCATTACTGAAGCTGAGTTTTTAACTGAGGCTTGTTTTGATTTAGTAATAACCTTGCTTAACCGTTCATCACTACAGGCCACACCCAATACCAAGTCTGAAAACCCCTACTCTATCCTTTCCAAAAACACTTAAGAAATTCAATTTGGCACAAATGTAGTATTTCTTGCCATGAAATAATCATGCGAACACATATTTCTCAAATTATAATTATTTGAGGGTCCTCAAATTATCTTCAAATTTTGTAAATCCGCCATTTTGGATCCATTTTGACTCAAATTTAAGTGGTTATATTCTGGTCACAAACTAATCCTACACACAAAGTTTGACCATTCTAGGCCGATTTGGTGATGAGATATGGAAGATTCATGAAATTTCCTGCAGCAATTTCCCCTCCAAAAGCCGTTTTTTGCTCTAACTCCCCTCCAAAATCACTGAGGAAGCTAAAATCAAAATACGTTTGTCACTTGGGCTCATTTTATCATATGACACAGCAATAAAAAATTTTCGACCCCTCCTGTACCCCCACCACTATTTTAGGTTGGTAACCCCGCCTTCCCCTCCAACATCATGTATGGAAGTGAATTCGGGATATAGTATACAACTTATCCCCAATAACCATATGAATTCATATTAATTACATTTTTACCAACTTGAGGCTCCTCAAGCTCTACTCAAAATTTTGATAATCCGCCATTTTGAATCCATTTTGATCCAAATTCAAGAGGTCATATTGTGGTCACCAACTAACCTCACACACAAAATTTGACCTCTTTAACTTGATTTGGTGGGGAGATATGGAAGATTCAAGAAATTTCATGACTCAAAACTTCCTCAAAAAGCCGTTTTTTGATCTAACTCCTCTCAATATGCACTCAAGAAGCTGAAATTTGGATATGTTAGTATCCGTGACTCACTCTTTCATATGAAATCAAAAACGAAAAATTTGAGCTATTTGCCTTCTTCTCCAGTCCCCCTCAAAATTTGAGTGATCCGCCATTTTGAAATTTATCGAAAAAACAAAAAAACTATTTTTGCGCATTTTCAAGAAGAGTCCCTCACCAAATTTTGAGCGAATTTTATGAATACTCGCCGGCGCTATGCGTGGGGGAAAAAAATAAATATATATACCAAAAAGTTGGACATTTGCCAGATGATTACAAATGGTCTGAAACGCAAAGATTTGAAGACCCCAACCTGACCCAACCTTCCCTTCTCAAATCAGGTAGGCTGTAATAGCTATCGTTTTGTTAAAAACTCAGCTAAAAAAAAAAAAAATTGTGAAAATAATTAAACTTATTTAATTTCATTCCATCCAACTTGATTTTCTTACAACTTCGAAATTCGTATTATTTTTGAAAATAAAATCACTTTTGCCTCAACTTCGCGACTCACCTCTCGAAATTTCTTTAATCATTCGAAACGATATTTTTAATTCACCTTTACAGACGATGGCGATTCTCATAATCACGCTAACGAGTACCAACCTCATGCTAAACTTATGACCGTAACATCATCGACTATATTTCATCGTCATTAACGCGTAAACATTTCTCAAACCATTGAGAAAAAAACTCCACTCGAAATCTCTACCTTACGGAATCGGCGACGAAAAATGAATTCCTGCCGCTAAATACAACCAATCACGATGACAAATCATAACGCCATCGTGCAAAAAAATTAAACGTTCGCTCGTTCAAATTAAACGCACTCGTTAAAAATAATTTCGCGAACCGATTATGCGGTAAGGTTTCGATGGCGTAACTCGTTCAAGCCTCGCGTGAAAACCTCAAGGCGGAAATCTCTCCAGCATTTCTCTTTTACCGCTGTAAAATAATCAATGGGCGAAAACAAAAAAAAAAAAAAAAAAAAAAATGTGAAAAAAAATTAAAAAACATCGAAAAGCGAGCACTTTTGTAATATTCGCCATTAATACATTTAAATGAATTCGGTCTTCGTCTGAACGAAATCCGGTACTTTCAGACGAAATAACAAAAGTAGGGGCGTTTTCATAATATGCATAATACGCGGACTATACGGGGTTCGCTCGATCATTACCAGCTAAAATGAGACAACGCGAGGGCCGGAGAAAAAAGTGTAAATGAAGTGCCCTCTCGACGACGCCCCTACCTTCCGCGATATTATGCATATGCAAAGTCGTACAAAAGGTTTTTTCTTTCCTTCTTCCGTGGTCTCTTCTCTTTCATACAATCGTCGTCAATTTCTAAGCTCCATCCACCCGTACGTTTCGCGCTTCCAATTTGCGAAAATCGTAATGGCGTCGTTTTTCGCTATTTTTTTCCACTCTCGTTTCTCCATCGCTATGCAGCTCGTCGCATTTCTTTCTCGCGTGCACACTTCACTCGGCTTGACGGTTTAGATTCGCCATAACTCCACCCAAACGTCAGCTACGTGGTCGCGGTAATTAAAACTCGTCGTCGTGATTTTCACGTGTACTTCTATTGGCCGCCATCTCACATCTCCGGTGACTCGTAATCCAATTCACATACTTATAATGTTCGTATCACATCGTCAGATTTACATCCCTCGCAAACCATCTCCTGTAACATTAAATCCTAGGCCTTTTCAACCTCGAACGCTGATTTCACTCGGTCCGTTCATCAATTTTATATTGTCGTTCGCAGAAAATTTTCGTACAAATCTTGTTTCCAATCTCAAAGGGAATTCGCGTAAAAACTACTCGAAAGTACATCATTCGCCAACGACTTGCCCGACATATGCGAATAATTTATCCAAATTTATTCCACTAGTTTTTCATTACGCTGCGAAAAACCGCCAGCCGAGTATTAACCGCGGCATCTAAAAAGTCATTTTGCGCCACAAACGAGCCGGATGCTCAAAGAGACTTTTCAAGGCCTCATCCGAGCGTACTTCATTTCTTACGAATCTTTTTTTCTCGAACAACGATATGGAAAAATATTCAACAATATTGTGCACTATCAACTTACATACTTTGGCGGTACAAAGATACGTACTCAAACCTCTACATGACTAGATGAGTGGTTACGAGTATACCTATCCCATAGCTCATGGATCTTTGAATAAAGAATTTTCTCGAATAAATTTCAAAACATGAAATTCCACTAAATTTGATTCTACTATTTTCACATTTTTATACACTTTCCAAATCTTTTCATTACTGAAAATGGGGTAGTTGAGATTAACGTAAATTAAATATAAGTATATTAGAGAGCAGCTTGAGGGCAGTTGCAACTTAGGAATGAAATTAATAAGGCTCCCTCATACGTAGTTCAGGCAAACTGCACCCAAAAAAGCGTCAACTTCTATATAATCTCCATCAAATCCTTTGTTTTCGACAAATACGTTCAGGTTATTATTATTAAAAGTACTCATCGATACTTGTGATAAACCCTTCAGGGATTAAACAATTGGTTTTTTCAATTTATTTCCAAAACTATTGGTACTAGCGCCAAAATACCTTAATAATGAAATATTCCCCTTTTAATTTTACACAAAAAATATAATCGTCATTTTTTTAATAGAAACTATTGGAATGGAGCTAGAAGCTTTCCAAAATGTCACTTGTGAAAATTACAGCAATTTTTCGAAGAATTTTCATTTTACGAAATGCTCCAAAACATTCCAAACTTTTTAGCTGAGTTTTTAACTTGAGAGCAACAGCTATTACAGCCTCCGTGATTTGTGAAGGGGGAGTCGGGTTTGGATCATTTGTAATCAGCTAACAAATGTCAAACTTTATGGTATATTATATATTCCCCCCCCCCATATCCCAAATTCACCTACACAGATAATACTAGAAAGGAGGAGGGTTGTGGTGGGAGTTTACGAGGTGTCGAATATTTTTTATTGCTGTCATATGACAAAACGAGCCAAAGTGACTATTCTTATTTTAGCTTCCTAAGTGCATCTGGAAGGGAACTGGAGCAAAAAATGGCTTTTCGAGGAAGTTGTAATTCATAAAATGTTTTCCTCCACGTGTAACGCCGGTAGGTATGCATGAAATTCGCTCAAAATTTAGTGATAGATTCTTCTTGAAAATACGAAAAAAATGCCTTTTTGGATTATCACTCAGATTTCGAAAAAATTTGGCTTTACATGATTCGAGGACATTGTAATTAGGGTCGATAAGGTATGAAATAAGTCCTTCGGGTAAATAAATGCGAGATAATATTAATGTATAGATAAGAAAAACATAGCCGGCTTTAAGGGGGGGGGGGGAAGGAGTTGGGCGTCTAACCACCTGAGCTTTTTTCAGGTGTTTTTTTAATTAAAAATGTTACGAGTGGAAATAATCTCAATACTTCCTTTGGTTCATATCAACTTTTTGGTAATTTTAAACAATTTACTATTTTTCCTACTTGACTTTGTGGAGGTAACCCCCCCTCCAGGAGCAATCCTAAAACCGGCACTAATAAAATAAGAAGTAGAAAATTATATAAAAACCGGTTAAAAGATTATTTAAGCAGCAGAAAAGTAATTTGAAGATTTTTTATTTTGTCGTTCTCATTTTTATTCCTTTCCATGAAAATCAATCCACCCCTTAAGCCAGGTCTCAGAAGAGGGTAGAAAGAATTGATTCAGTGTTTTCATTGATTGAATCGTTTATTTATACCAATCTTTATATTCATTTATTCGCTCATTTATAAGACTCTATCGATTCTCTAATTTTAGACTAAATTTTATGAAAAAATTATGGCAACAGAAAGAGACCAAACATTTAGCAATCAGCTCTATGGTAAACATTGAAATGAGAAAATATGATTTCGCCTTTTCGAACTTTGTCAGACATCTTAGTTCAAAATTTCGTACATCAATCCCTCCCTTCTCTACTCCTGCTAACTGCCAACAAAAATTACTATAATTTTGGATTCTTCAAAACTTCTCGCTCCCCCCCCCCCCCAAAAAAAAAACACAATTATTTATAAAACTTTTTGACAAGAATTCAACAGTATAATTTTTCGTTTAACGTTTATGATGTAAAATTGCAAATAAGACAAATTTTGTGAAGAAATCTTTTTTATTGAGAAAAAAAAATCGATAATTTTTTAATTTCGCATAAAAAACATAAACTAATTTTTCAGCATTTATTAAAAAAAATCAATTGTATTAAAACGCAAAAAATCACTTGGTACATGTATAGCCATGATGTATGAAAAAAGTGTGTAAATAATCTTTTAAAGTAGCAAAGCAGTGAAATTAGGTTTATATTAGCAATTATGGGCATAAATGATCAATTTTTCAATCAAACTCATAAATACGTATCGCTGAGGGAAGAAGTCAGCACAGAGTACCTTGAAATACCAAACGAGTTAGAGTAATTTTAAATTTTTTAATTATATGGCGTTTTATTATAGAAGTTATTATTAATTAATAAATAATATATATATTTTTGTTATCATGCAAGAACCAATTATTCTCAAATAATTTGGTACATATTGCAGTAGTCACGGAATAATCCCCTTACAGGTATTTGAGAAC